>JAQLOL010000002.1:28323949-28342271 GCA_029783665.1 Naso thynnoides | reverse complement strand
ATTAAATAAACCAACAATTCATATATAAAATATTATATTGACGTGTATAAAAATATGCCTTACAACTTTTTGAAAAGGGTAACAGCCGTAAGCTTTTTGTCTGCCACTTCAGAACACACAGTCGACCACGAAATTCCAACATATGTACAAACAATCAACTAATAAGCAGTCAGAACGCCATTTTGACAAATAAAATGAACAGAAGCATCCAGGATCATATTTGTGTGACTATTTTTTTCTGACTTGACACATATTTAAGATACTTTAAGATTCAAGCAGTACTTGATGGAAATACAGACTCAAAAAATAAATTAATAGAAAAGAAATGTTCTGTCAATTAGGTATGTTGATATCAGTGTATCTTTGGAGAGAGGGAGAGAGGACGGTGAGGGAGACACATTTTTCAAACATTTGTGTCACATCACCTGCGTAACAGTATTTCAGCCCACTGAGATCAGAACAAACACAGGCAGTGTCAGCTATCCTAAAGTAAAAAGGAAAATCAAAATCTACCAGAAAGCCAGGACAAGAGCCAGGGAACATAGAGATCATTCGGAGTAATACCGCTTGGATCACTGAGGCAGTTCACGGAGCGTTAATGTGAGCATGCAGCGTGTCACCAGACGACGCAGAGGACGTTGCTGCAACTGTTGAACATTCAGGCGGATGTTATTGTTGCTGCTGCTGGACTGTGACAGTGTGTGTGTCTTGCTTCTAGAGAGGACATGAACGTTAACTGGTGTGTATTTTCCATAGGAAGTGGTTTATCCCTGCTACCTCCTGTCCAGGCAGTGTCTAGCACATGCTAAAGCCATCCCCTCTCCCTGTGTTCCTGCTCCTCTAACACTACCTCCTCCTTCTCCTCCTCTTTCTCCTCTTCCTCCAGGCTCAGAGCAATAGGACGGACTCATCCTTCACTCCCCATCACATGGTAAGGTACCATCTTCGCTGGCATGTGAGGGCACGGGCGTGCCGAGCTCATCCACGCACCAGCAGTGGCCACGCTGCATGCCCTTGGAGGAGCGGCACTGTGTGAGATGGAACGACAGGGAGGGAGATTTTGAAAGGGAAGGAGGGCGGAGATGGAGTGGGAGAGTGGGAAAGGTGGTGAGCGAGGAGGAGAGAGAAAATGATATGTCATCATAGCGCAGTACTGATGCTATGAGCTCACAGCTGAGAGGCTCAGAGAGAGAGAAGTGTCAGTTATTCTCAGCCCCTGTGGTCACAGACAAACTGAGAGCTGCAGTCGTGTGCAGCAGCTCTCACAAACACACACAGTGACAACAAGTCAGTGCAGAGGAGACACGTTTTTACATCATATCACAAGAGCTAACAGCCAGTGAAGTTCCACTAATATGCTTCACAACGCCTCAGGTCACACTGTAACACTCTACCTGCTTTTTCCTGTAGAAACCACGGGTGTCACAGTTGGGTATATAGATGTCACGGTCAGACTGGAAGATTGTCAGCTCGAGACCCCTCAGGACACTATTGAGCAGCTTGCGGCAGGGCGCCTGCGAACAGCAATGCAGAGTGTGACTTCAAACCTCACCAGAGGCAAAGAGAACCTGTTTTTATCCAAAGAGTGGCAGTGGCAAGCTGCTACAGTATCTCCCCTCAGGTGATTGTGTTGGCACAAATCCTCTTTGATCACAACACATGTGGATGTGAATCACAAAGCATTAGCTACAGTGATGCAGCATGAGAGCCAGGGGCAGAGAATATGTATATTTATATATTTCAGATGTCACATATTGTGTAAGATTATATAACCATATTGTTACACAATGCTTTGGCTTTTCAGGTCACTGAATGGTTTGAAGTGACTGTGCGTTTTTTTGTGTCACTTTATGATCAATATTGTGACCGCTGTTGTTGCCATGATAACACACGCACATCAGTTCAAATGCTGCAGATCATCCAGCTCGCAAAAGTAAAAAATCTGCGGCGGCCGACTTGAAACTTTCCTGATTCACATCATGCTCAATTAGTTCTGCCGCATAGCAGCACACACATCATGCACCATAATGCATGGCTTCAGGGTAGTGTGTGTACATGCCACTGCAACACCCAAACAGCAGAGGATCTACGGTAATAACTCTCTGTAATACAATGCAGCTCGATACATGAGCCGCTCCTTCGCAGATGATGTGTACTAATACAATCTTGTTACATAAAATGCTTTATGCATCCCGGAATTTTGAACCCCAAGCTTCACTTTTAAAGATTGTAAAATAAAAACACGAACTTACTCTTTCAATGTCACCACTGTGTGAGGGATGAGGACCTGAGAGGAAATGACACATCAGCATGAGAATGTGAAAAACCATTTTAGCCCTTAATGTCGAACCACATCTAATGTCACATTTTACCATATATGCTGCGCATGTACGATTTAGACTTTAGTTTCCATATTTTCTTGCACAAAACAACACTGAGCAGTTACTCGAACGAGATTTATCCGAGGCTGCAATTCAATGAGAGACCTGATTTTTACAGTATATTTCTTTTACAGATAGTTAACCGCAGTATCTCAGTCTGAACAGTAGATGGAGATCACTGCAATAAAATGCATCTCGATCGGGATGTAAGTGACACTGTGACAGTTTCACATTCACTCTCAAATCTATAGAGAGACTGACTTGTAGGACAGATAATTGTCATGCACTCTCTCATTTAAATGGATCAAATATACAGAACTACACTATGTAAAACATATGACTTCAGGGATTTGCATTTTCATGTATACACTGTTGCAGCACCCCAAGACTAAATAAAAGGTTATTGTTTTTTTCCCCATAATTTCAGATGAACAAATCACAGTGCTTTACAATCAGACTGGGATGACAAATGACTTTTTTTCTTTTCTTTTCTTTTTTTTTTTTTATCACAGTGACTCCAGAGGCAAGGCTCAGCTGTACTGGATGCTAGAGGTTTACAAATTCATCTCTAGTGCACAAAATGCATTCAGGCTTAAATGTCACACACTAATTGGCCTTTCTTTTTAATGTTAAGCGTCACAGCATCACACACAATTCACAGCAGTACGGTAAACACACTGTAAATACAGCTCTATAAGGGGTTCACACGTCTAGCCTACCTGCAGTGTCCATGCATGTGTCGGCGTGCATCTGTAGGCGCATGCATGTAAGTGTGCTTACGTGATTTCATGCACGTGTATGCATGTGTATGTGTGTGTATATACGGTGTCTTACCTGTGGGGTGGGGCCTCTCAGTGGGACTAGTCTTGCTGTGCTTGGCGCAAATGCCCCTTCCCTGCAACAGAGCCTGGAGGGGGCTGTGCTCCCTTGGTGGGGGAACACAGCGGAGCCCCTTGGCACAGCTCAGGGTGTACACACCACAGGGCTCTCCCTGGGCCAACACTGACGTGCTGCCGGCAACATTATGGTCCCTGGGGGGCCGACCTGCCCCCAGTGGATCCCTGCAGGAGGGACAGACCTTGAAGGGGCCCAAGCGGTTTGCCCCGGTCCATGATCCGCAGTGAGCAATCAGTAACAAAACAATGGTTGTTAAGTTAGAAAGGATAGGCATTTTCTGTCCAGGTCTCAGGTTCTCCTCTCTGTCACTCTCTGTCAGTTAAATGTGGCTGTTGCTATTTCTGGATGTATATTTCTCCCTCTCTCTCTCTCTCTTTCTCTCCCCTTTCCTCAGTCTTCTTCTCGTTTCTATACAGTAGCTTTCCTTGGTGCTTTGCCGGTTGAGTCCCCTGCAGTGCCAGAGGAGACAAATGGAGATCGAGAGAGACACAGCAAAGCACCAGCTTTTAAAGATCTGAAAGGCGGTGATAGAGAGTGAGTGAGTGAGTGAGTGAGTGAGAGAGAGAAAGAGAGAGAGCACAGTTATGACACCTTCAGGGGCTGGGACTCAGAGAGAGAGAGGGAGAGGGAGAAAGAGAGAGAGGGAGAGAGAGAGAGAGAGAGAGAGAGAGAGAGAGAGAGAAAGACAGAGGGGGAGGTGGCAGGGAGGGAGAGAGCAAGTGGGGGGTGGATTATGTTCCTTTCAGAAATTATCAAAATCTCTCCACCCTTTCCTGTTATATACTAACACATACATCTCACCCTTCTTCACAAATGACAAATGCATAAAGAGTAGTAGTCATGTTGAGCGTTTCCACACTTTCTTTCCAATGTCAGAGACCTTTCTGGAATAACATTTGCCATGGTAACAAATACAAATGTATATATGCCGCCATCAGCCGCGCCACTGCAATGCCATTTGCTACAATAAACGCACAGCTGTGTGATTTCTACTGCGTGGAGTCTGCACAAGGTTATGACAGAGGCTATTTCCTGTGCAGCTACAGCCCAGTTCTACGTGTGAGATACTAAACACACAGCACATATTAAAGTCTAGAGAATGTCAAGTTAATGAGTTGAATGCACAATAAATTAAACTGGAAATAAATCAGGTTGGCGATCACCTTATTAACAAACAGAAGTGCAAAATACTGCTGAGACATTATCAAGTGGAGCGTACATGAAGTGAAACTGTGTCTTAGCATATTTAAATCACTGCTGAGCCCAATGTGTAGATCTACAAGAGGGCTAATCCAGCCTTTAATAAGACTTCTAAATTCCCTTTTAGCAGCTATCAGATATGAACTGACTTGACGGACCACATCACATGTTGAAGTGTGAGGGCAGTGAAGGCTTTCGCTCACCAGTTGTTTGAATTGGAAGAGTAATCATCTGGATAATTAGGAGGAGGGGGAGGACTTACTTTTGCAGGAATGCACTTCGACCAACCCGAGCCAAGCTGCTAATAACGCAATCCATTGCTCCACGCAGCCAGTTTGGATTTTCCATCTTCAGAAGATCATCGCTGAGTCCTTCACCCTTCACTCAAAACACAACACTAGATCCAGCTGTTCCTGATGCGATAATACTGTCATTTCCGCACAGCACTGTAAGGTATTCTGATGAATAAAGGGAGGTTATTTGGTGTTTATAATTAGTGTTTTTAATACTAACACATACACGGTGGAGTTCTTTTACTCTCGCAAGACAGATGCAAAAAGTAACTTTGCAACTACCTGACTTACAATGCTTTAGAAACATGTGACTTTTCCAGTCTTTCATTTAGTTTAAGGACAGTACTTACTTACAAGCTTTTGGGTGATTTGGTTAATTTAACTTTGACCAAACTGTTTAAAGAAGTATCTTATAAAAACAGTAAAATTAAAGGTATCAGTAAATGTATTTGTCCTGCCTTAGTCACTGAGTAATAATTCTCTACTGCCCACATAAGAATATACTGTGTCTGCACATACAATATGTATAAAAAGAGAAATTGAAAGCAAAGTGACGGATCTGCACATGAAGATCATTAGCAGAGGTTGGCGGTAGGTAGAGTTGAGGAATTCCTCTCTTATCTGGAGTCCCACTGTCTCCTGTGTTATCTGACATTGCTTTGCACCCATGGGCGCTCTGTTGACGGATGCAACATGAACATGATATCATTTTTCAGAGAGCATAAACAGAATTTGGATATTAGAGTAATAAATGGACATTTGTGACAGTATTGTTATACTTTTGAAAAAGGCAGGACAGCACACACACACAAAATGTGCCGCATGCAATTTGCCTGGCACCGGCTCATTTTCTCCTGCAGCAGTGGTTCAGCCCCGACAGAGCACACACACACATACCCACAATCTGTATTTGCTGGAATTTAGGGCTATATGAGGCCAAGGTCTGCTTTGCCATCAGCAGCCTGTTGTTCTGATTAATCTTGGCATGGAGAGCAGAAATCACCTGCCGTCTTGTGTTCCCATCAGCTCCTGAGCTACACCACTAGTCTGTTTCCACATATCAGGAGAATGTTCCAAGACACACGCCAGACCAACGGGGGCTCTCTTTTCCACACTGCCCTGGGTTTATTAATTTTTCCTCTTCCAGCAAGTCAGTTTCTTTCTCCTCTCTCTCTCAGATCAGGTCTATCCCCCTACCAGCTTAAAAAAAGTCTCTCTGCTGCTGGTGCTGCTTTTAACATACAGCCAGAATCTGCCCTGTTTAGCAGCACCCTCCTATCTTCTTGTTATGGTGATATTTCAGTTTAGAATCATGAAACAGACTGTCAGAGGGCAAAATGTTGAAGTAATACTCACCAGATCCAGTACTACCTGAAAAAAAAGTTGGTTTATAAAGTGGTTGGTGGATTTTCTTCTGTAGAATTCATCATTGTGAAACCCTGTTTATGTTTTTATCATTTTTACATGTGGGGAAATGTCGCATATTGCACCCAAAGTCAAAATAGGGCACACATAAATACACACACAATTCGAGAGACAGGATTGGCTACATGCTTGTCACCATTTCTTAAAACTCGATGTGATTGGCCCTTTTAGTAACGAGGGTGTGATGTCACTGAGAAGCGCCGAAGTCTAGTTTCCAAAGTTTTGGGTGAAGGTATGGATAGCTGATGGCAAAGTTTCTAGCTTTTTAGCCGCCAAGGTAACAGGTAAGCGATTGGTTAATCGATAATGACACCTATAATCGGCCGTCGCTCGGCTCTCCGCTGTAAGAAACTGTCTCTCGGCATCCTCCTTCTACGCACCGAACCTCAGCCTCGAGAAAAGAAGCTATCACGTTAGCCGCTAGCCGATGATGCTAACCCCGATTTGCGACTAAATTGACCTCTCGTTAGTAGTTGACGAATAGGTAACTGACATTTTGAAATGTTGTACAATTGCCACGAAGCTCTATTCCACTTTTAGCTCACATTGTAGCCGTCTAGTGCGTAGACTTTCATGCTAGCTGAACGTTCAAGTGGCTTAATTGTTAGCATGGTGGCTGTGAGTCGTTAGCTTACAAAATGTAAACATTGACACGCCCACTTCCCCTCGTTTCAGCTCTTTTCAAGTTTGTTAAGAGGACCGATTTATTCCTTGCACCCAATGAAAAAAAAGAAGTTAAATCAGCAAAAAAAATGGACATGTTGTGTGGGTTTGACGTGTTTGCTAACGTTATGTCCTCACGACATCTTCCAACGTCACTGAAAGGCTCCTTGTACTCTGGCAACCGAATACGGTCAGCTCTAATCAAAACGTAAATGCGTATTGATGAACGTTACGGGGACGTCATCATTGTGTGTGAGTGTGTGTGAGTGTGTGTGCGGCAAGGGGCAGTGTATTCTGGACTCAGCCCCCTATTTTGGTTTGCAAATAGTGTTTATGTCACTTTGGCCCCCTGAGAGAAACACAAATCATCCCCGTGGAAATGTGAAGAAATACAGAACAGAATGACCTCACATCAAATCAGTTTACATGGGGGCCATTTAAACATGCAAAGCTGTAAATGCTAATGTCGTTGTTATGTATGAAAAATTAGAGTAATGGTGGTGTACAGAGGAACAGTAAACCTCTAAAGGGACAGGAGTATGAGATTTGAAGACATAACTACAGTACAAGCTACTAACAGCACATGTGTTGTATGCTTGATACTAGATTAATTCCCCTAAACTTGCCTTATGTTAGCAAAATGAACATTCTACCTTTCAAATAATATTTTGAACTCTTGGATGCAAAAATTTTAAAGTTTGATATTGTCGCCTTTAGGGAGCAGTGATGGGCAATCAGTTAGTCTCTCAGTTGAGAAAATAACTTTACACTGAAACTCTAAATTTATTTATTTATTTATCTATTTTTGCTTTATCCAAAGACAATTTTAGTAAATTTACTAAACAAATAAAATTATGTCAATCGGTGTCAAACAGGCAAAATGGCAAAGATTGATTGTACGACCTGCTAAACTGACGATTAATTGTAATTTTTTGGTGCACTTTCCTTAGTTTTCTTCTTCAGATGGATGACCTCAACATACTGCACCACAGATGCCTCCTGAATTTGAGGCGCCGAATCAGAGATATTGGGGATGGACGCCCAGCGCAGGAACGATACATGAGGTTGCAGAAGGATGGAGACACACTCAGGTTAGCCTCAAACCTTGAACACGCCTGAGTGGGAGCTTAACTGAAGTGATTTTGTGGCTTTGTCTGATCGCGTAGAGCAGAGCAGCTTATCTCAGAAGACGCCTCTGCGTTATATTGCGTTTGTTTCTTTTTAATGACATGCAAAACTTATGTACCGATGTTGTTTTACTCATAATAATCATTTTTAAGTAATTCCTCCTGTGCAAGTTTTTGCAGCAAGATATCAGGTTGAATGTTCACCTTGTTTTGTTATCATTCTTATGGGCCACGTGTCTGTATTCGTTTAAAATAGGAAACGGCTCAGAATTTATTTGCTGTAAAGAAGATCATGACATATTGCAATAATCAAATGTTGACTGACCTTATGCTCGGAGTGTGGATTTACAGGTGCCCTCTTTTTCTTTTTTGTGCCAAGCTTTGAAACCAATTTGATATAGTAAACAAACTGTGTTGTTACAATGTCACGTGATGCACATGGGCCTAAAAAGACTTTTTCCCCTAAAGTTAGATTTTTTAAAGAAGTGAGCCATTTGCTCCAACTGGAAATTTTTTTTAATTTCATCCCTGTTCAAATTTACACTCTTTGGTGTGCATGCTGCATGGGCCCCACGATGTGGATGTAAAGTACAAGATAAGAGGAATTTTACACTTGAAAACAGAACTTCTTTGGTTTCATCACAACTGAGCAACTTCCATAGGAATCAATGGGGCTCCACCCCGATACAGTATCCGTTTTTCCCTATACATCCGTGGTGCTGACAGGCACCTAATGGCGCATTCAAGTTTACCTCATAAACTCAGAAACTATAGTTGGATTACCAGCCAAGCAGGGTGTTTAAAACAAGAACTTTCCTGTTTTTCTTATTTTTCCTTGTTAACATACGAGGGTTTACATCTGTCATCACTCGGTCATTCATCTTGTCCCATTCTACAGAATGTTAGCTCAAATCAAAACATAACCCATTCGTTTCTATGTAGGAAAACTTAAAGTTCCATAAAAATAGCTCATCAAAATGTTAAAGCTGGGGGCGATAACTTATTCTGTGTTTAATTTTGTAAAAATATCGTATTACCCACCTCCCGTTCTGTCGCACCCCCGTTAGCTTTGACCAATCAGGGCCACTCTCTGGCCTTTGTGCTTGGACTGGTTCGGGGGCTGTCCACAACAATCATGTTGTGTCCTATGAGGAAACTGAAACAATGGCGGGCAACGAAATTCCAGCAGCACCCAGACGGACTCCCTCACGTGCAATTCCTCTGTTGCTGACAACTGCGCATACTAACAAAAGAGTGAAAAACGTTCGAAAGACTCCAGCAGAAAAGCATCAAAACAAGAATCTCTGTGGAAACTACTCTCTCTTGCTCTTTTCTCCAAAGTTACCAACCCTAGCTTTAATATTAAACTCACCCATATTCTTGTGTAACAGGTCCTCACGTTGTTGTACTGCAGCATTTAATTAAATACTGAGATCATACCCAATATGCAGACATTTTTGCTATTAATAATATGCTTGGCTATTGGGTTTGACCACTGGAGAAGCTGGTTTTCGGAGACGACAACCCACCCGACCTTACCTCCTGCAGAAAAAATGTAGAGGAAACACTGCTGCTATGTACTTTACTTTGATAGTAATGCCTTGTGAATATGAGTCCTTATTCTAAGATATTGGCATTTGACTCAACTGCTTAACACTGTCAAATATTCATCATGCTATTTTGCTGATACAAAGCTTCGTAAGCTGTGGTAGTTCTCAGGAAAATCCTTGTTTGTCCTTGCACATCTCCAGTTTCCCCTCCTTAACAAAACTGCACTTCTATATCAGCTTTCATCAGCTTATAATTGTTAATAATGGTCGCATATTTCTTTCTCATTTCTTTTGCACATGTCGGTGCATGTGATTATATAGACGGTGCCTCGACAATCTTGATCTATTCATAAGATGAGGCTTTTTCCCGAAATGTTTTTCTGATTGTGCACACAGCGGTCTGACCTAATAGAAATCACCTATTGTTAACCTGTAATTTCTTCTTTTTAGTTACCAAGGGAACTCTGAAGAGGTGGGTTGCTATGTGGCTGGCCATCCTCTATCAAAGGGAAATTGCTACTTTGAGGTAAGGCTCATTGACAGTTATGATGCTGTAAGTAAGCATCTGACATTGTTACCGTGCTGCTGTCCTCCATGTTTTTATCGATCCACTTTTTTGGATAAATTCTAATCAAGAGGAAATTAGTTAACTGTCGTTCCTTTGTGCAATCATTCTTTTTTCAAATGTTTGGGTGTGGGAGACTTTTCACAATATGATAACTTCAGTTAACCACATACCATCCTCCCCGTGTGTGTGCCCAGATTGCTTTACCATACAGCCAGCAATTTTATCCCCTGGAATCCCACTGCTGACAATTTTCACAACTTAATATTGAATTCTGTGTGCCCCCCTACAGTCCCAGTTCAACAGTGCAAAACCACTACCTCAAAAATGTCCCGGCTGCATTCATCGGAATGAGGGATAGGGTGTGGGTTAGGTGGTATCTTTGAGCACAAAGATTAGTCTCACCCAGTGTTTTTTCGACAGACTGGCAGGCAGACTCACAGCCGGAGAAAATATTGGACATTAAGCAAATTCTAAGGTGCCCATATGTATCCATATGTATCAAAACCTAATAATTTTCGCACGTACAGAAGAGTTTGAGGAAAAAAGTATCAGTCTGATTTAGCACAGGAAAGTTGCAGGAGTTCCGTCATAAATTCCGTGCAGGAGGCTGCAGTGTGTTATTTATGAGCCACCTTGTTTGAGGATGGTGCACGTCAGAGCAGGCCTTGTGACGCGCGGCTAAGAGACGGCAGGTGAGGCCAGCGTCCCTCCTCTCCTCAGAGCTTTAGCAAGCTCCCTGTGACTTATTACCCTCCTGTGCTATTCTCTTATGATTTTTCTTTTTTAGATGAGAAGCCCTACTTTGAACATACGTTGAAACATATTCAGCTGCAATTTGTAACTTTGGTGGTAAATATTCATATTTTTTTGTGTTCTATTTGGAAAAAAATGACATAATACCTATAGACTGCCATTAGTAATAGGGATGTAACGATATGTTTTAACAATGCGTTGTGTATTACAATACATTGTTGGCGATATAGTACAAGAACAATATGAGCTCATTTAGAGCGATACGGTCTGATACAGTTTATTAACTAGAGATCGATATAGCTATGGGGTTTTTGCCAAAAATAGAGGAAAAGAAAATGGATATTTCTATGTAGTGGTAATGGAGGTAAAACACCGGAAAAGCTTGATACACAGAACTACACAAACATTCAGTACAAGGCCTCTATTCAGTCTGCATGAACTGCAAACACCGTTTGATACCCTCTCGTTCTTCTAGTGCATCTCTGTCATGATCCACCATTATCTGAAGAGACACTGCTGACACGATGCGCATGACCACAACGTCAAAGAATGAACTAGAGTAACGCTTACAGCTACTTACCTTTTATAAGTGTGAAAAATACATCCACAAGACAATGTTAAACGTACTAAATACAAGGCATTAATTCTTAGTATCGATGGAATCAATTTTAGCTTTAAGAAATTATTTTAGATCGATACAAGTCACACCAGAAGGACAATTTGATGTTTACATATCAATGTAGTTAGATTGTAGGAATGTAAATCGATGCAGCGATACAATAGATGTGTTGTTACATCCCGAATTAGTAAGTGACGTGGTCTGAGAGTATCATGAGATGTCTGTCTTCCCATCATGCCTCTTCATTCAGGATTGGTAAAAATCCTGTTGCTCCCATTCTGTTTGCCCAGTCAGTGACACTCTCTGTACTCTATTTCCTGATTGGCCAGTCTATGCTGCACTTAGCGACAGGTGACATTGGTACGAGCCGATTAGCTGTTTGTGCTTCACGCTCAAACTCGCCTCTGACGACAACAGAGTGTCTGCAACCGTCCAATCGGCTTGAGCTCGGGCTGAGACGGACCAGTTTACTCCACTGCAACTTTCCCTGCAACTGTTTCATCTCAGTTCAAACTGGACTTAAAAGAGAGAGCGACAACAAACGAAATAATAGAGGCGTTCCCCAGTGAGTCTCATGCTAACGTTAGCCTGTTAGCTCAGTAGCACCTTAGCAGAAAATTACCTACTCAACTTTAAGATCTGCTCCGGTAAGATTATAACGGGCTGACAATGTACTTGTTGGGACAGTGTTTACGGTGGCTGTGAGGTGTCCTAGATTTGGGCCAGATGTGACATTTCTTTTAAATGTGATGTCAGACTCTCATCTGGATCCACGGATGTTTCACTCCTTCACAGAAAGAGAAGCTTAAAGATAACAATGTTTATATTTAAATAGGAATAACATTTGCAGCCTGATAGATGTCCCTGACATTTACACAAGTGGATTTTTTGTGGTAATTGCCCAGAGTTTTATACTGTGTTATTCTTCACTCTGTGACGCACATGCTGTTAGTTTCCCAGATATCTCGCAAATTTAGGAGCGTTTATTCTGACAAAGGTCAGGTCTCTGTTGACGTATGCGCCTCGTGTTTCTCCTCCCTCTGATTTCACAAGGAATTCATTTCACCTCTGCTGCTGCTCTTTGTCCAATTTTTCTTTTTTTTGTCATCTGTCTTCAAGCCCAGCTTAACATCTGCAGTATTCCACTTGTTTTAATAGATTTATTAAAAAATTCATATCAACATAACTTAACGGCTCATCAGTGAGCAAATTCCTGCTTTATCCTAATGTCACCTCCCCTCACATGTTTTTCTAACTATTAATTATATCACGCAGACACAAATAATACAGAAACAGCCCAAGTGTGAAAGTGGACCCCCGCCAAGGCAAAGAATTTAGTTCTTTAACAAAGTATGGGTATGGAGTGTCAGCCCTTAAGTGCCAAGACTGGAAAGGAATCCGTGATGGAAACTCCAAAGAACTTTGGTGTCACATGTGCTGCTGATAGGCTTTCTGCAGGTGCAGTGATTTGGGTGTTCTGAGTTAGAGAAGGAGGCAGAAAGTAGGGTTGACAGATGAATGAGGAAGTGGGACAAGAAGTGATGAGAGATCACTTGGAGAGGTCAGTGACAAAGAAAAGGAGTATTACAGTTTTACGCACAGCAGATTGGTTGTTTCAAGATCCAGATGGTTAAATGGAAATTACTTTAAAGTTATATTTCACCTCAGAATTCTGTTTTGTGTAACAATTACTCATCCTTAAATGTCTTAAATTGAAAAATATATATTTACCTGCGACTAGGAGCTCTGCAAGCCGCTCTGTCAGTCAGTCCACAAAAGTTACCCACTGTTTGTATTCGCCCGAAGAGGCTCAAATTTGGCATGGAGGTCAAGTGTGTGTGAAGGTGTATGTTTGTTTTCATGCCATCTGCTAAAAAGGGGCGTGGTAATGGGAGTGGCCTATTGCAGAAAGGTGCATAACTCCTAAATGGAATCGCGGACTGGCACAAGATTTAGTGGAAAGGTTGGTCATGAGCCAAAGGACAGCTGATTAACTGTTTGGGCCAACTAGCAAAAAGGGGGTGTGGCCGTGGGAGTGGCCTGTCACAAAAAGCATATAACTTCTTAAGGGATTCACCTAACATGGTCAGACTTTGTAGAAACACACACACAAACCGCCCCCATACTTTAGCCCCACCCCCTTCTATAACTCATCAACCTAAATGTAAAAACGTCCATCCAAAACTCTCAACAGCTTCGTGTGATATAATTCAAGTCTTCTTTATGGTGTCATGTGCTCAGTACTTCCAAAAGACTTTAATTTTAGCTAGAAAGCAACTAAATCCGACACATCAGATCCAATATTTTGTCACGTGTTTGTGTTAATTTTAAACATCTGTGAACTCCGGCTCCAATAAATATGGTTTCACCAAAACACATTCAGTAAAACTGTAACCCGTGACACAAAATTTGAACTGGATGTAGATACTTTGAGCACACGACACGGTAAAGAAGACTTAGATTACACCACAAAAAGTTGATGAGTTCTGGGTAGACGTTTTTAGATAGTTTTGATGTTTTCAGTCATTTGCTTACTGCAGAGGAACGGTGGAAGGAAAATAAAAATTTCTTTAATTCAAGACATCTGAGGGTGAGTAATTAACTAACAAAACAAAAATTTGTGGTGAAATTTCACTTAAAACATAACACAGTGTCTTC
Organism: Naso thynnoides; assembly: GCA_029783665.1. Classification (NCBI taxonomy): domain Eukaryota; kingdom Metazoa; phylum Chordata; class Actinopteri; order Acanthuriformes; family Acanthuridae; genus Naso; species Naso thynnoides. The sequence continues at coordinate 28,328,137 of JAQLOL010000002.1, read as the reverse complement.
TAAAGATTTTACGCACACATTCATGTTGTTGTGCATGTTCTGATTCCTCTGCATGTTTGTTGTTATAAAAGAACCAAAAGTCTAGCAAACTGGCAATCACTTTTACTGTGGGTTTTTATCTGATACCACAATGGGAAGCGCATCTGATATAGCCTCAAATTAAGGATTAGATGTCGACAAACATGCAGAATTAAAAGGCAGAACATTGGAACTTGATAGCAGTGAACCTAACAAGACATGGTGCCCTCTGAAAACAGAGTTGATCAAAGTAATGACAGTCGATACAAATTCTTGGCTAAATTGCTACCGTCAGAATATTTCATCACGGTTTGCAGTGAAACCAGTATACTGTCAGATTTCCACTCTGGAAAGCAGTCTGGCCGTGCAGGGAGTCAGAATCTGGGTATTTGGAGGAGACCCACACAAGCCAGACAAACTGAGGGCTGGGAAAGGCGGAGATTTACTGGAGAGCTTTTTGTCTTGTGTCAAGTTCTTAAGCTGTTTCTCTGCTAAACTAATAGCCACCACAAGTGAATAAAAACTATAAAGTCCTGCTGCGTCTATGGCAGTTGGTATTAGTAGCTAATTGGATGTAGTTACAGTGTTGTTGGCTTGTGTGTGTTTGTGTGTTTGTGTGTAGGTGACAATAGTGGACACGGGGGTGAGAGGGACCATTGCTGTGGGCCTGGTGCCTAAACTCTACAGGCTGGACCACCAGCCTGGCTGGCTGCCGTACTCTGTAGCTTACCATGCTGACAACGGCAAGTAAGTCAAACCACAGTCGTCTGCACTCTGCAGCACTGCGCTGGTTTCCTGCATGATGTGAGAAGTTGGATTGTTGCCTGTTGATGCTGCCCTGGCACAGACAGACCCTCAATAATGAATTTCATTATAGATTCATTAGTTGATTTTTTTTTTCTTTTTGAAAAATCATTTAGTTTGTGAATTTATAGTCATAGAAAGTTGTGAAAAATGCACTTATTTTCTCAGAGGACAAGAAAACATATTTATGTTGCTTGTTTTTGTCTTTTTTGTTGATAGTTTAAAATCTAAATTAAACATCAGACCCTTACAGTTAAGGAGCTGAATTATTTTGCATTTCTGCTGGACAAATGACAGATAAATTGCTCTGTTGTAGAAAACTTGCAGAAGCAGGACACTAACCAATGACAGTTCATCCATGTGTGGTACAGTATATATCTAGACCAGGGGTTGGAAAATATCAGTACATATTAATATTGCAGTATTATGTTTGGGATATTGTATCAGTTCTCAAAAACATTACATCTATTTTGAATCAGTAGTTAACATGCAAAGATTCGTGGCAGTGGTTCTGATTGTGGTGTTTGTTTGTTTTGTTTTTTTTAACCTGCGACCGCTATCACACAAAGAGTATTGCTCTGATATTCTGATTGGGGGAAAAAGAAAAAGAAAAAACGACCTACTCAGATGCTGTGGTTATTGTGATATGTTCTTTTTGCTGATACAGTATTCCTGAAGTTACACTGAAAAAAACCTGCAACATAACATCTTGCTTACAGTATTGCGGTATACTGCATTGTATCGCATCGTAGCCCCTGTGTCTTGATATGTATCATATCACCAGATTCTTGCCCACACACAGCTCTTGCTGAGCCCTTATAGTCATATTTTGGAGGAGGTGCTTGTTGTCTACACTGCAGCCTACTGCGCAGCTTTGTTGCTACGGCGCAACCTCCTAATCATAATTATGAATTTAGGGTCAATCAAATATGTTTGCTGAGTTACATGTGGGAATCAGACTTCACTTCACTTGCAAATAATTTGAGTTATTATTAAAATAAAAAACCCTTATTGAGTGATTTTTTTTTAATGTAATGAAGATTTTGATCTCTTCATTCTTCCTAGGCTATACAATGGCAACCCCGTGGGACAGCAGTTTGGGCCAAAGTGTGCTCGGGGTGACCGCATTGGTTGTGGAATACACTCTGAAAATATTGAAGCAGGTCTTACAACAGTCTTTTTCACCAAAAATGGCAAAGAGGTTGGTGTTTTTATTGTAAATGACGTGTAATGCACCACTGCATAAGCTCCACCATCAGAATTTGTGTGCATAGGAAAGTGTGGTCACTGTTTGTTTTTTTTTCTCACATTTTGTTTCGTTACATTCCTTTCCCACGCAGGTCGGTTCAGTGGAGGTTCCTGTGTCTGCAGAGGGGCTGTTCCCCGCTGTGGGGATGCACTCAATGGGGGAGGAGGTGAAGGTTGACCTGCAGGCCGAGTGGCTCCTGGAGGAGGATGATAGTATGATGATGGTGGACAGCCACGAAGACGACTGGGGACGACTTTATGACGTCAGGGTTAGCGGCACGGTAAGAAGCAGAAAAACTCCTTGTTTTCGCACAGTTAAAGGAACAGACAATCACTATTTGAATTCAGAATAGTGAAAACTTTTCTGTGAGGTGTCCAGTCTTGCTTAGCACAAAGATGCAAGTATGTCAGTTGTTTGTTTTTTTTGGTATGACAGTGCTGTTCACACCTATAAGCAGCTACGTTAACCTTTTACCGTTTACTTTTTTGGGGGAAATTTTTTGCCTGTTTGAAATAACCAAACGGAAAAGCTGACGACAAAAAATGAAGACCAAAGTTTGAACATCGTACGTCCACCTGACACGGACTTTCGAGAATATTTAACTACTGTATCGTGATGTCTAACTGCTATAAACAGGATATGCAGGCAGGATAAAACGTTTGAAGCGATTTAATTGTACCAATGAAAAGTGGGACGTATCATAACAACATGGAGGATTACTGTGATAGAGGCTAATGTTAGCCTAACTTTAGCCTGTAATCAGAGGTGTCAACTTTCATGCACTGGGCAAGACACACACACATTGGCACCTTTTCACACACACTCATGAAGCATCGTCTCTTTCTCACACCGTTGAATCCAAAACATGAAAAAGAAAAAAAGGAAATAAAATACCGACTCATGAGCAGCAGGAGACAGCTGTGTCCACCCGGCAGCAACATCATCTGGACTTTTTTCAGAATTTTTCTGAATGAGAACTTTGAAGGCAGCTCTGCCTGACAACTGTCCGCCTCACATGGCTTTTATTTTGAAAGTAAATTGCTGAGCTGCAGGAGAGAATGACCTTACGCTGCAGTGTCGGAGGACTTGAAATATGGATCCATTAACAATTCAGGACAGGTGTCGAGTGAAGTCCTACTATTGGTCGAAATCTCTCTGGGCAAGATGACCAAAGTCACCTGACATTTTTAAAATTTTTTACAGAGGGAAAATGCGATTTCATTTTGATGTAAAAATACAAAGAAATTGATTTTTTTGTGATATTTTTTGCTCATATATTTGAATAAGTGAACAGTATTACCAGTGGTGTGATCTGAAAGGATTAAAAAGACATTTTTCTAAGCAGTGCTTAGCTGCTTTGAAGGATACGAACATGTCAACATACCAGTTTTTCAGTGTGAGCTGACTGATGGTGGGGTGCAGTTATAAGTAGGACTGCAATGAACAATTATTTAAACAAATATTATTTATATAATCAGTTTATTTGCTAGTGCTGCTTCCTAAATGTCAATGATCTAACTTAAGAACAAACCCCCAAATTAAATCTCATTTTTGTGCATCATGTACATTTTTAAAGCAAGGTGGGCTGTGCATTTTTACAGAGAGATTCTTGACTGAGCGCAGCAGAGAGCAGCACGTGTCGTCTCGTTTCTGTTTGCTGTTCTTACACTCTCATTTCCTGAGCTGAGTGTTCGTAAAGTTGGCTAAACTTATTTTGAACCACACGCTGGTTAGCTTTTCACTCGAAAATAACAGTTTCAAAATTATTTTAATTATAGAGTGAGCTGTAACAGGTTGAGTGGGCTCTCTACGTTAGCCACTCGGCCGTCCCGTAGCTTGTTTCTGCGTTATGTAGGATCAAGCTGTGACCTGCTGTTTTGTAATCGATGCTAAATGATGTACATTACTACATCGCACAGAACAGCACTTTTGATGGAACTGGGTCATATTTTACGGAGAAAATATCCTCTGGTTTTCCCTCTGATGTCCTACGACTGCTCGGCCTCAACTCTGGGATTCACGGAGGTTCCTGAAAGCAACACGTAGGCTGTCTGCAGACCAAAGCTGCAGCTTGCTGGTGTTTACCCGCTATCAGAGGAGCTTTTGCTTGTCGGTAG
>JAQLOL010000002.1:28283952-28306230 GCA_029783665.1 Naso thynnoides | reverse complement strand
CAAAGAGTTTGTTGTTTGTGGCAGTTTGGTCCAGTATAAGTTGATATTACTTCCAACCATGTAGTGAATAGTTTGTAAAATAGTTTGTAGAAATCTTCAACTGGGCTCCTTCCTTTTGGATTAATTCGGTAACCCTAACCCTAACCCTAAAAGACCCTGGGATCATTTTACGCCGGATTATCCCTTTAACACATCTAGATAATAATAATAATTGTACATTTAATGTGTATCTTGCGTTTTTGTGTCTTTGTTTAAAGGGTTAGTTCGGCCAGAAATGAAATTTCAGTCGTTATCTACTCACCCTCATGCCGATAGGAGGTTGGGTGAAGTTTCGCCCTAGGAGGTCAAGTGTGTGTATATGTGTGTGTAAAAGTATGTGTTTGTGTTCATGCCAGTTGTCTAAAAGGGGGCATAGCAATGAGAGTGGCCTATTGGATCCTAAATGGATTCACAGACTTGCACAAGATTTAGTGCAAAGGTTGGGACAGCTGATTAACTGGCCGCCTGGAAAAATGGGGCGTGGCAGTGGGAGTGGCCTGTAATATAAAGGTGCATAACTTCTAAACAAACATGGCCAAACTTTGTACGAACTCACACCTACACACACACACACACACACACCACCCCTATGCTTTAGCCCCACCCTTTCAATAACTGAGGGTTAGGTGTCGTGATAAGGGTTAGTTTGTCGTCAACTCTTGTGGGGGGCATCACTGCAGACAGTAATTTGCATTTCTTTTTCTTTCTTTCTTTCTTTCTTTCTTTCTTTCTTTCTTTCTTTCTTTCAGAATATAGAGTAAAGAAAGGCTTGAACTAGTACCTTCAGTATTCGAATGAATGACCCTGAAAACCTGATTCGATGACTTTAATGACTTGTTGAAAGTAAAAATTTTACTGAAAGGTGGTGTTTGTAATTTTTTGGAGTCACTAGTCAAAACAGTGATGTTTAGTTTTTGGGTTGCCCCTCTAAAATGTCATGTATAAAGACATTAAATGTGCATTTAATATTTGCTGTGCGTTAAGTAGTATTTTAAGACTGAAAACTAGAAAATGTGGTGAACACAATATTGTTCAGTAACAGGTCAGTTACAACACGTGTTTCGGTGCCATTGTTGTAGTGCCAAATTTCTAATGCAGTTTACAAAAAGAGTTACAAAAATCTGTTTTCCTTAATGGTTCTTCTGTTTTTTTAATTTCTTAAACCAAAGCTTGCATTATACTGAATCTTATAACACATAGCTACACGTGAACTCCATAAGTATCTCATCAATTCAGTTTATTCTGTCATCAAACTCAGAGACAGACATGAAACTTTGTGACAGCATCAGCTTCACTTCTGACTTATTTTCAGTCTGATGTATTACTAAGCAACCGAGAATAACAAAAAAGGGAAAATGGTGAGAAGTTAATTAAAACACTTGAGGTTTTTCTGATGTAGATGTTGAATAGCTGTTCCCACCAGGTGTGTTCTTCAAGTGGCTGGCTAGTGGAAAACACACGCAATCACAAAGGCTTAAAACCGGAGCAGTTTTGTCCACCCCCAGCTTGTCTGTCATCCTCGCCTTTCAAACTGGGGGCGTATTCTTCACTGTGCACATGCTCACACATTCACACATGCAGTCATGGAATGAAAACGCTGCTCAGCCTAAAGGCTTTGTGGTTGCCTAGCTGCCCACCTACTCACCTGTACCCGCCCATCCTCACCTGTTTAGATGCTTAAGACCAAAATAGACTTGAGAGTAATTGCATTATCGTCGGCTACTGCACATGCAATCTCAAGTTGTTGTTGATACTTGCAGGATAGTCAGCATGGGTGGTTCACTGAGAGTTTAACTGGGTTTTGAAGTGTCAGTCTGTCATGTTGCTCACTCACTGAGGACCCACTTGCAAAAGCTAGTCTGAAAGCTGAAGCCGAAAGAGGATCCCGATCACTTCCATCGACTGTGTCTTCCGCCTTTTGCCTCCATCTTAACCTCAGTGCTGAAATAACAGCAGTTACTAGGTTTGCAGGTACCAAAACAAATGCTTGAAACAAGAAGTTTGTATGACTTTTTGTCCACAAGAGGCACTTTTAGGCTCCTTCGAAGAAAAAAAAATAGTTTTTAACTTTTTGTAACAGAAGTTGTCGCCTGCAGCTTTGCCAGTTGCTCTGTCAAACTGTATACTAGTGCTAGTAGCTAAATGCTAATGCCACTGACAAGGTGATTCTCCATTACCTATTCAAAACTACGTTGAATATCAAAAACAAAACATTAACTCTCATGTTCTTCAGCATACGCACACTCAAACACACACTTTGTTTAAAATGTACTGACATGGTCATAGACCATTACTCTGCAGATATTTAATTAAACAGTATTGTTACGTCTTGACGACAGATGAAATGGACTAAATAGTTAAGACTACCTACTACTAAGAGCTATAGTTATATTACTTTAGGCTAAACCCAGTAGCTTTTAACCGTTGTGAAAGTTGCTGTTAGCTGCACAACAATGCCAGCTGTCTCAAACAAAAATATTTAAAATGTGTATTTCAGAATAAGGATGAAAAGGATAAATTGTTAATGAAAGAATAACATGAATTTCTGTCTGTGAGGTGCCTTGCTAATTATAAAGTTTCATCCCTTCCTAAAGGTTTGATGACATCGTTTGCATATTGGTTTTTATTAATTCATCCACGATGATCTGCCTCAAAGGCAACGTAGTCTGCTCCCATATATTGCTCATGCTGTTTCTCTTGAGCTGAAGCTGAGATGTCAGAGCTGTACTTGTCATTGTCCTGTTGTTGTTGCTGTTCTTTTTTTTTGTGCTGGTAGACATTTTTCCTTTTACCCGTTTAAACAGCAGATGAGAACACTTGTCGTTGTGTATGCTTCTTCCCTCAAGTCTTACAGATTTGCTCCCCCGGTCGTTACCTACAGGACTGTAGGAAAACATGTGCTCTTATATTTTCATACGTTTGGCATCGAATTACCCCTGGATCCCACTGGATGCATGTGCGTTCTGAAACAGCTCCGCTACATGTTCGCTTCGTGCTACTACTGGTTGCGTTTGGGCTGCATTTCAGAGTGCAGCACAGCCGGACAGCTGGAGTCACGAGTCTACAAGATTTCATGGTAATTACAGAATCAAGTGTGACTGCAGCCTCTGAAAACCTCTGATCTGTTGACTTTAGGCCTGGCTCCGCACGTAATGGCGGTTATATTTATGAAGATAAGTGAAATATGATTTGGCATCAACACAGAATGTTTTATTCTGAAACTAACCAGATGTTTTAATGTAGTATCTGTGTCTGACTGCCTGTTCTGCTCGATCTGCTCTGTGCTGAATTGCTGTGTTGTGCTCCGTCATCTGACAAAAATTGAAGCCTTGCGTCTCTGCTTCGGATCATCGAAGTTGCGACAGAGTAGGAATGCAGTGCAGCCGCAGCCGGTACAAGCACACACGTTGACCAGAATTGACATACGTCAGCTCTGCTGCTGTTCCAGATTAGAGACACATGCATCCAGTGGAACTTTGGGGGTTAGTACTGAAGTATTGACTCTTTTGACCTCCCTTTGAAGGTCTTTACACACCTTAAATGCGAATTATTGATGCAAATATTTCAGATTGAAGCTTTTCACACTGGCAGCGACACAAATTTGCAACAGAAACAAATGAATATGAATCTGCGAGTTTGCTAGAGTTTTCACAGCACCCTTCCAGCAGTGGAGCCTCTTTCCTCTCGTTGCTGAGGATTGACGCGGTTGCCCCGGAGAGAGCTGGCATGGAGCTTCAGTGCAGACTGGTGGCAGCTTCTTTTCCACAAACTGTTAAATAATCACACAGATGTTGAAATATTTTGTTGTGATCAAGATTCGGAGCCACTATGGATCATGGAAATAGACAAAAATACGTTTTTTGCTTCAAATTGTGACGTCTGTATGTTGTTCCGCACAGCCATTGCGATTGGTTGATGCCTTTGTTGGTAATGCGAAAGCTCAAAAAAATGAAACTCAATGCAAAAAATAAAAGGTTTGCTCTTTTGCAGCTTGACATTCACGTTCTGTGGGAAAGTACTCATGATCAATCAGCAGTTCGATAAATTATAACTTCCTCAAATGCACACTTAGTCCTTTTAGACAGGTGAAATTATAAGTGATCTTTATCATGAACTGTTTATGGATGAATGAGCCTTATGGCTGAAGTTTATTGGGCAGTATGAAAGCGAGTGTGTATTGTAACATGTTTTAATTAGCACAGTCATTGAATCGTTATTTTGTGGCATATTAATCCCCATTATTCTTTCTCGCCCCCTCTGTTCATCCCCTTCCTCAGCTCTTGGAGTACGTTGGAAAAGGAAAGAGCATCATGGACGTGGGTTTGGCTCAGGCCCGTCAGCCGCTCACCACCCGCTGCCATTACTATGAATTGGAGATCGTGGATGCTGGGGAGAAGTGCTACATTGCCCTGGGGCTGGCAAGAAGGGTGAGCTTTCTTTAAAAAAAAAAGAAAAGAAAAAAAGAGAGAGAGAGAGAACAACTTTTGACAACTTGGGAATAAAGCTTTGAATGTCTGTTGTCATCATTTAAGACATCATCTCCCTCTCTACACCCTCAGTTCTACTCATGCCAGTAAAATAGTTCAGGATCAGAACAGAATCCGGCCCTGCGATACACGCGATAATACACAATCTAATGTTGGTTTGGAAAGTTCCATTGTTCCAAACGAAGCTTCGAGGCTTCAAACTAGGGGGGGAACTCACGATTCCATTCAATTACGATTCATGAGCCTACTTTTATGACGCATCTTGATTTTATCTTAGTGTGACACAGCTTACATATAGCGTGGCTCTTGTCCAGTTCACTTTCCGTCAACTTTGTAGAAGCCAAGATGCTTCTAAACGCTAGCTTTAATCCAGTTGTTGCTGGTTGGATCTCGCAGTCAGCCATGTTTCTTTCTTGTTGTTGTTTTTTTTTTTTTTTGATGTGCAAAACTCTCTGGTTGCGCGGCATGCTGCTATTCCGTTTTCCGCCTTTTTCATTCCATCTATTTTATGTTATTTAAAATTTTTAATCATCGATTATTGGACATTTTTGATTTGATTCAGAATCGTCCACGTCCGAATTGCAGTGCATCTAAGAATCGATTTTTTTTCCCCCCACAACTACTTCAGACTATTTGGTACAGCCCTTTGTCACACGCACCTAAACTCAGCAGAGAGGCATGTTTCTTGCATTTGGCTCTTTCCCCTTTTTTTCCCCCCACACATTTGTATATTAGGCAATAGAGCGCAATTAAATCAAGAGATGTGAACCTCATGGATAAACCTCCCATTGGCTGACTCTTACATACTGCCTTGTTATGTTCGCCCCCCCCTCAACAAGTCGTTGAGCGAACATGATGCTAATGATGGAAAACTTTGACAAAAGCCTAAATTAGGAATGGGGCAGGTAATTAGCTTGTGCAAAATGCACCTCAGGCCCTGTTTCGGGAATATCGTAAGTATGTCCTGATGGAAGAGCAGCAGCACTCTTGTAATTTTAAAGGTATGGTCCTCCACATACATGTAAATCCCAGTGTACGGAGAAAAGATGATATGCGTCAGAGCCCATAAAGCCCTTTTTTTGAAGACAAAAACGTTGCAAAATAGACTACTAGAAGTAAACATATTGGTACTGTCATTAGCTTTATTTTCTTTCCCATTATCCAGCAGCGTAGCCGTTCTCTTTGGATCTAATGGCCTACTTTGGGTAGATGAAACACCCCCAGAGGAAAATACAATTACAGAAATTTTAACACCTCTCATTTGAGCCCTTATTTCTTTTTCCAAAGAATGCACATGAGGTTCCCATTTCTGCATTAGTACTGCAGCTCTGCAAGTGACTATTACCGCATTGAACTACTTTGAAGAATAAAACAGACGGAACTGTAGATGTTTTAACACTGAGTGAGCCCGATTCCCTTAAATAGATACAGATAATCAATAGAACAAGGGTAATTTTTAAACATCAACACGTTTCAAGACACTGTTGCATAGTTATATTAAGTATGAGCAGTCATAGTTTAGGATCTTGCAGAATAAACACTAAGGCTGTTTGTCTGTCTTACTAAACTTATAGACATAGGATTAAACCTGTATACGTCTGCTTTCTGATAGATTCAGTCACAAAACCAATTTGCGTGTCATTTTAACATTACAAAATCATTCTTCTGACTCAGGAACTATTTGTTCGACAGCATGGGTTTATGACTTGTGAGTTTTTTATTATGCTTGCAAGCTCGGCCTCGAAAGCGTTACGAGTGTGAAATATTAGTGACTGCCAAAGCCAAGGCCCGTGGAGAGCTGCCAGCACTGTCTCTCCCAGGGTCAAAACTCCACTGCTTTTAATAACAAAAATGAAAGATGAAACTTGTAGAACATCTTTCAAGGTCTCTGAGGCAGTTTTTATAAAACAGGAACAGAGATGCACGAGTCACTGATGAATAGGAAGACAAAGAGAGCTAAAGATGCGTACAGAAAGACGGAAGATTTTCTCTCTGAATCTGTGCCCTACTTGTAGGTTTCCGTCCGAGCCGTGTCGTTTTTGAAAATCACTAAATAAAATAAAAACATCCTTTTTGTGGATGGACTCAAAGTTTGTTGATTTTTTTTTTCTCTGTCCTCCTCCCGACACTGAAACAATATGACACGACAGTAAATCAATAAAAGGGCTGGAAGTACGACACTCTTTATAGATATTTTGCTTGACAATTCACCCCTCAGTGCTGGTGACAGCCGTGGCAGGATGCTTTATGTTTTCAGGTTGTCTGTCTGTTAGCCCATCCCATTCTCATGACAGTGATATCTCATGAATACCTTGAGGGAATTTCTGCAGATTTTTGCACTACTCATTGCCTTTAGTCACGTGACTCATGCGGAGCCCCAGCGGGCGAAACATTCGCCCAACACTGCAGATAACAGTGGACACTCAATGGAGCTGCAGCGCGGACCGGTGATTTTTCTGTCTATTTCAAGCCAGCAATATTTAGATCACCTCTGAGCAGAATAAATTAAAAGGTATCTGAGCAAACGGGAAGTTTTGGTCACATGTGACCCATATACGGCACCCACCGGACTTTTTCAACCGCTAAAAACAGCACAGTCCCTCTCAGAGCTCCACTTTGGTAATGTTTACGGGATGGGTCAATAATCCTGCTGTCTGGAAGGTGAAGAACAAGAAATTCTTCATTGTCAAAGCAAAGTTAAGTGCTAAATTAGCCAGCGTTACTTTACCTTCCTAATGTTGATCTAGGGGGTCATCAATTTCAGGGTCAGTGTGGTCAGCCTTCAGGGGCAGTATGACATAAATCTAATCAGCAGAACATTTGGTCAGATGTCAGATTAACCAGTCCTACAGTTTAAATGACAAGCAGTTGGCAGCCTGGGTTGCTGTGGAAAATAAAGGATTGGTGCGATTTGGCCACTGCAGTTGTATGGCAGGGTCAGGAGAGGTGTGTTCACATGTAGTCCTGGGTTCAAAGCCAGGTCTGCTCATCCATTATCAAAAGTGTCCTCGGTTCAACACCCAGCTGGGGTAGGACCTTTCTATGTGGAGTTTGCGTGTTCTCCCCATGTCTGTGTGGGTTTCCTCCGGGTGTTTCAGTTTCCTTCCACCCTCAAAACATGCATGTTCGGGGCACACGGTTAGGTTGGCCTAACGTGGCGGCGCGCTCAGTCGCAGCGCCTCAGGACTTACCCTCCACTCTAACCTCACAATTTCGTTGTACAGTTCATTGTGTAATGACGGTAAAGCTGCTTTACCTTACCATGACCTTTTGTGAACATCATGTCGGGTGGCAAACGGTAGCAATCCAGCAGGACGGCCACTGTGGAAGGAATCTCTTTTGCCCGCCAGGTGAATGTTCCTTAAGGCTGTGATGTCACGTTAAAGCTATGAATTGTCCACTTCAACTCACAAAACTTATCAGTGTTTGATTGGTTTTTCTCATGTTGAGCTTCAGGTTGATTGTCAGTCCACCGTGGCTCGAAGCTCTCCGTCAGTTCTCTGTACTCCTCTGTAAAATTCAATTCAATTCAATTCAAACAACTTTATTAATCCCACCAGGTGCAATTGATTTCGGCAGCCTGCATAGTACACGCAATAAATACATATATAAATAGGATAGGATAGGATGCCAAGGATACAGAAAAATAAAATCATTATAAAGAATTTAAGAGGCGAATAGCAGAGGGGATAAAAGATTTTAAAAGACGGTTTGTCTTGCAGACAGGTGAGGCATAACGACAACCTGAGGGCAACAGCGAGAATTCACTAGCCAGCACATGACCAGGAGAAGACAGAATACTGCTTGCTTTCCTCAGTTTGTTGGTCACAAAAACTCTTCAGGTCCCTGAGTTCCACACCTAAGATCTTGGAACAGATAAGCACTTTTTGAAAATAAGCACTTTTTGAGCTAGGTTTTTTAGTATTTGGGATTACTTATTGTAACTCAGACTTTTGTAGATACTCAATGAGACACTCAACTCTGATATAATATGTGAATTCTCATTATTTTAAGCTGCGTTTCCAGAGACTTTAAAATAACGATTTTAAAATCCTTTTAATGTAAGAGTGATTTGTAACAAGTTGACTGTGTGACGGGTTGTGGTTTAACTGGACCCAAAAGTGGACACCAAGACGGGGAAAGACAGGAATGTTTATTGTGGTAGTTGGGGAAAAGGGGAGAGGGGAGCAGGAGGAGGTGGCTGCTGGAAAGTGCTGACGCTGCAGTGAAGAGTGGTTCACCACGCGGAGCAGGGGAGGCAGTGGCGGTAGGTAGAGAGAGGTGTTTTGGCTGATGAGCGGGGCAGAGATAATCACAAGAGGCTGGGGAGAGTTTAGACTGGGTGACGTAGAGGCATTGGTGCAGGAACTTTTACAACAGGAGCTGGCACTGGAAGTGAACAAGACATACTAGTGAACAAAGTCAAAGACACGAGTAACTAGAAACATTCACACTAAGCTACAAACCTTCACTAGTGAAGAAGCCATGTACCACTGCGAGTAGATGCAGAAATCATCTGGCAGTGAGTGGAGAGATGACCAGGGCTGCAGTCGAATAGTCACCTCCTAAGTCCTTTCCTAACTTATTTTCCTTAACCCCGGTGGAAAACATAATGAGGTCAAGGAAAGGAGAATTCAAAAGGACTTGGGAAAAGACAATTGCTGTGCTGAGGGAATCCGACTGCACTTTCACTTGGCTATATAATCATGCAATGGCCAATGTTATTGACGTGGTTGTGCTGTGGTGAAACTACAATTTTCAGATTACAGACAAATTATCAAAGGCGCATCATAGATGTGCTGCTCTGCTCGTGCGTCCTGACCGTCTTGTACCTTGCAGACAATTTAAACATTAACAACCCATTAAGAAATATGTCTGCATTATCAATGTGACCGCATGACATCCATAAAGCCTGGCAATATGATATGCTCAAGATGAGGGAATAACTAATGTACAATCTACAGTTACTAAGCATGTTAACTGAACAGCTTGACTTCCACATTTTAATAATTTTACAATGACAGCAGCGTAACGCTCATGGTTTGACTATGGGCTTAACATTAGGTTGAGAGTTAAAAGCAGAGGCATCTGAATATTAGCAAGTTAAGGCACATCATGGTATAATTTGTATAATGTTACATGATCTTCATACTTTGTCTGTCATTATTCAGTTGAATTTGCGAGTAATCAGATAATGCACTACTTATGAATGTTGCAAATGAGAATTGTGAGATGGAATACTCTCCTTTCCTTTTGCCAAGGATGGTCCGGCGTGTCCTATGCTAAAGGAGATACGAAAGGAAGCATTGAGCCACCTTTCCTTTGGATTTAGACAATTTGGCCAGCTCTTATCATGAACTACTTCCAGATCATTTCACTCAGTTAGGAACCTTCCTAAACAAAAAGGACTATTCAACCGCAGCCCAAGGCTTATGAGCAGAGCTTGATGAAGATGATTTGCAGGTGCGCTGCCAGGGACCTCCAGCCACCAGAAACGCCACGCCCAGCCTCTGTTGAACAGACAGGAACCCGACACACTCCACAGTCCCAAAAACACAACAAAACTCCACAACCACTACATGACTGGGCTTAAGCCACTCTGCTCTCCTGTGGCTTGTTTCTGCACTATGTAACTTCAAGCCATGCCACGCGGTTTTTAAACTGAAACTCAACAATATATGTTACTATGTCACATAAAACAGTAAATTCGGTGAAACAGTGTCAAATTTTACAGAGAAAATGTTCTCTGGTTTTCCCTCTGATCTCCTACGGTCTGACTGCTCAGCCCTAAACTCTGTGATTCATGTAGGTTCTTGAAAGCAACATGTAGACTAAATGCTACATACCGCTACATACCGTAGCTGCAGCTGCAGCACCAGGACCAGAGTGTTGGTGTTTTGTCCTGCTATTAGAGGAGATTTGGCTGGCCAACAGATGGAAGTCCAGCGCCAGACACCATAACCAAGTCAGTGGGCAATGTAACTTGTCTTAACAGCCTCTATCAACTTAATGACAGAGGTGTAAGAGGACACTGATGGAGTGAAAGAGACAGTGACAGAGCAAGAGGTAATGTCAGGGACGGTTACACTAAATAAAAGGTTGAAAGCAGACAAAAAACTGAACTTGTTGCTGTTGGACAGTACGACACTACTTGCTAAGCCACATGTCACGTGTTGTGGCTCTTGATGGATGTTGGACACATAGAAGAAAAATACCGGTAATGCTGAAATGAATTCCTAATGTACATGTTGTTGCCTTGAGTTCAGCCACAAAAGGAAAAACAGTTTTCTCGTTTTCAAATCAGATTTTTCCCTTTCACAAAACCAGTGCAAAAGAAAAAAAAAATCAAACACAGGAGAGAGTCAGACAGGTTTGTTGTTTCTCTCAACCTTTTGTACCCTGCAACCTGCTGTCTAAAGCCAATCAGAGATGGTCTCTGTACTTAGTGCCAGTCTATCCCAGGTGGCGTTAATCTCTATTTTATCTGGACATAAATACAAGAAAATTTTACTATGACTTTACTAGGACTTTATTTAAACTGACACTCTTAAAAGTCATATGGGCATGAACGGAGAGATACACACTGTCAGTTATTTTGCATAATAAACAAATAACATAAACAATGAACATTCCTTTATACACCAAGCCCACCATGCCTCTTTGTGTCAGTAACATCAGCACACTTACACACTGGAGTAGCATCATCAGACATTGTTTAGTTTATTTTAAGGACGTTGGGGAGAGGGCAATTCATTTCGGTATTGCAAAATCAAAAAAGGGTAAGTCGGAACACCGCAGACTAAATGTACAGTAAGAAAATGTTATTTGACAGATGTTCTATAACGTGTCACATGCGTTACATGTGCCATTCTAGTTTGTTTCTTTAAAAAAACAAAACAAAACACAAAAAAAACGTTTTAAGTCAGTCAGACCTGTGGGAATCCATGTGGGGTCATAAACTTAATTTTAAAAAAGGCAGTAAACAGCTTGAAGTTAGCCAAGACCTCTTGGCAAATCAGATACTTGAAAACAGCCAGTGTTTTGTCTATCTCTGTCCCTTTTGTTTTCTCACTGTTGCACAAGACTCCTTTTGTACTTGTGATTGCCATAAAAGTCTTCGGCCTTTTTTTCTTTCTTTCTTTTTTAAGTATGTCAGGTAGACAGCATTGCCAAATATTGATTGTTAATGGTAACTTTTTATATATATTTATACAAGCTCTTTAAGCCACATGCCAAATAGCCAAAAAACAATGTGCGAGTGTGTGAGTTCTTTCTGGAGGAAGCAAGGCAAAGCTCTGGTTTCAAAAGAGGGAGAGCTGTAAATAGTGGATAGGGAGACAGTGGTAAGCAGCAAGCAGGGGAAGCAGAGAGAAACCTGAAACCATGAAGAGATAGCAAAGCAGAATTATCAAGTTAATCAGATAGAAAGTGCATTAAAGTTCTGAAATTTGGTTTATTGTGAGCAATCATCTCCCTTGATAAGTTGTCACTCTTTTTTTTTAACATATCTAAAATCACTATCATTGAGATACCATAAGTTATCTGATTTACTTTCTAATCCCACTTTCCTGTCACCTCACTATCCTCCTGGTGTCATCTTTTGCGATGTTTATTGTACCAAATATAATAAATGTTAAGGCAAAAATGCACAATGTAACAACAATGCAATGAATGTATCATCAGGTGTCTGACCAGGCAAAAAGTGAGACAAAATATCTGGTGCTGTAACTCCCAAGCCAGCCAAGGCAAAGAGGAAGGGCAGAAACAGCATGATGGAGGAGTACTTGGGGAAGGAGAAAGTTGGAAAGCAGAGAAATAGAGAAAGCACACTGCATAGGGATGACATCACTGTTTCTTGTAAGCTTCAAACAGCAAATGGCCCACTTGGAAAACCATACTAGAAGATGTAATATTCGAGTTTACAGCCTTCTTGAGGACGCAAAGAGAGATGCCCCGGTGCATTACATTGAGTGAGTCCTATCTGTTTGGTTCCCTTCATTAAAAAACATGTAGCCGCAGATTGAACAGTTGGATTTGTGTTTTACGGTTGTTAAAAAAGAGATAAATACCATTCTTAGACAGATTTCTGAATTTTTAATGCACAGGATCAGACATTTTTTTTATTTTCTTGGCTCAAGGCCTAGCCACCTTCTGGCTATGAAAATCCGTGCTAATGAACAATTTAAGGGAGCAACTAAACGCAGAGGAGGTTTCGTCCTCCAGGCAACAGCTAGTACCAAGGTGTCAACTGAGATAGCGAGGCAAGCGGGTGAAGGTGCTCATTGCTGTCCCTTTGGCAGGCCATGTCAGCTTTGACAGCACGCCTGACCAGCTGGTTAACAAGTCTGTTAATCATGGAATCTACTTTAACATCCCTTGTGTTGGCGGGACGTGTCTGGGGAAGTCCACGCTGATGGACATATTGTTTAACACCAAGTTTGAAGGGGAACTCACCCAGCACAACCAACCTGGGAGTCACACTTAAATCTAACACCTATGAACTCCAGGAGAGTAACGTACACCTCAAACTAACTGTCATCAACACTGTTGGCTTTGGAGACCAGAGCAACAAAGAAGACAGCAACAAGTCAATTGTGGAATTTATTGACGCCCAGTTTGAAGCATATCTGCAGGAAGAGCTGAAAATCAAATGCACACTACATAGCTACCATGACACCCACATACACGCGTGCCTGTACATCATTGCCCACACAGGACACTCGCTCAAATCCCTGTACTTGGTGACTATGGAGAAATTTGATAGCAAGGTCAATATTATCCCAGTCATTGAAAAGTCAGATGCCATCTCAAAGCGCAAACTTACCAAGTTCAAAAACAAAATCACAAGTGAGCTGGTCAGCAACAGCGAGCAGATTTACCAGTTCCCCACTGATGACGAATCTGTGTCAGAGATCAACTGTACCATGAACAGCCATTTGCCATTCGCGGTGGTGGGAAGCACAGAGGAAGTGAAGATTAGGAACAAGACGGTGAAGGCCCGGCACCACCCCTGGGGAATGGTGCAGGTGTAAAATGAGAACCACTGCGATTTCGTCAAGCTGCAAGAAATGCTAATCAGGGTGATCATGGAAGACCTGCCAGAGCAGACCCACACGTGTCATTATGAGCTCTACTGCCACTGCAAATTGGAGGAGATGGGCTTTAAGGACACAGACCCTGACAGCAAACAATGCAGTCTTCAAGTGACGATTGAAGCTAATAGGAATGAGTTCTCGTGTGAACTACGGAAGAAAGAAGAGCAAATGAGGCAGATGTTTGTCCAAAGAGTCAAAGAGGAGGAAGCTGAGCGAAAAGAAGCAGAGAAAGAGCTGCATGAGAAGTTTGACCGTTTAAAGAAGCTCCACCAGGATGAGAAAAAGAAACTAGAGGAATAGAGAAAGTCCCTAGACGACAAGCTCAGTATGTTCAAACAAAAAAAGACTGCTGCAGAGCTCTTGCAGAACCAAGCCCAGCAGGCAGGGGGCTCCACCACACTTAAAAGGGGCAAAGAGAAGAAAAATTAACTCCTCCCACCCTTGCTGTATGCTGCATGAAGCATCTTTTCTGCTTAGGACTCCTGTGGAAAAAGTGCTCCCTTGTGACCGTCCTGTTGTGAATAAGTTTCCACCCCATCATGCTTGTCCACTAAATGGCTTACACAAGCAATTATTCAGCTTGTCATCATGCAAATTTAAAAATGCATTTCAAAAAAAACAAAACAAAACAATAAAATCAAATGGTAATTGGTGTGAGCAGTGGCTCAGTTGGTAGAGTAGGTGCCCCATATACAGAGGCTGTGCCCTCAGCCATGGGTTGAATCCACCTGTGGCCACTGGTCCTGGGCAAAGGAAATATTATTATATGCTGATGTTCCATTGATTAAAACACAACAAAGAGGGAAATTCATTCTATTCATTCTTAATTCCTGTCAGAAATGAAATTGAAATGAAGGTCAAGGAAATGAGGCAGAAACTGAAAAGGAACTTGGAGGTGCAGCACAAAGAGCTGGAGAAGAGACAAATGTTTGAGGATGAGAAAGCCAACTGGGAGGCTCAGCAGTAAAACCTCTAGCAGCAGGAACCATCAAAGCAGCAGAACCTGGAAGGCTATGCGGGCTTCACCGATCTCCCCTACCAGGTGTATCAGAGGCAAGTGATGAAAATGAAAAAGATGGAGGTAGAAATGGAACGGGTCCCATTTTTTTCCCATTAAGAGCTTCAACTGAAAAAATACCGCTGAAAAAACATTGATGACCTAAGACAAACCACCCACGCCCTTCAAGAAGAGAACTCCGGTCTGTGAGTCCAGATGGCCAAGATGAAGGAGGACACAAAAAACAGAGAGAGGCACCTCAGGAAACAGCTGGAATGAAGGAGATGGTCGTTGACTACAGGAAGAGAGGCTACACCCCCTCTCCCCTCTTCATTGGAGGAGTGCCTGTGGAGATGGTCTCCATACCTAGGGGTGCACATCTCCAATACTTTAGGTGGGTCATCAACACAGCCAGCATCATGAAGAAGGCCCACCAAATCCTGTACTACCTCAGAAAGCTGAAGCAGGTCTGCGTTTTACTGGTGTGTGGTGGAAAGTACCCTCATCTTCTCCATCACCACCTGATACAGGAACTGCTCTGCTGCTGAGAGCAACTTGCTGCAGAGGGTAGTTAAATCTGCCCAGAAAACTACACAGCAGCCTCCCTTTCATTTATGACTTGTACATTAGCAGGTGCAAAATCAGAGCATCCTGCATAATGGAGGACCCCACACATCTGGCTTTCAAACTGTTACAATTATGTAGAAACTTCAGTCTGTACATTGTCAATGGTCACGTAAGCGAGTGGACTCTTTGGGAAGGTTCACCGACTGTTCAGCCTTTGGCTGCAGCACCATGGACTATGTGATTACAGACATAGACATCTTTTTCTCTCAATGCTTTCACAGTCAAGCCACAAACTCCTCAATCAGACCACAACCAAATCACCCTCCTCCTCAAACAAAACAATATCGTACACAAAAGCTAACAAATTGTTTAACATACCCAACAGATATCTGATGGACCTCAGATAGCAACAAGCAATACCAAAAAGCAAACAATAGTGAAGAGATCAAACTATTATTTGAAGAATTTATATAGAACCCCTCTCCTGCAACCATTGAAGGCATATGTGAAGCTGTCAAAAATAAAGAATAAAAATACATCTGTAAGAGAACAGCAGATAAAGCTAAATTAAACTTATGTACTAACAAAAAAAAGCTACAAAAATCATAGCTGGTTTGGCAAAGAATGTCGAAATTTGAAAAAACAAATCAGAACACTATCTAACCTTAAACAAAAAGATCCTACAGGCAACCATACATGTCCTCAGTTTTGTGGAAAAAATCAAGACATAATAATACACTTACAAGAAAAAGGACAAACTTCTAAACTCCTTCTGGGAGCAGTGGAATGTTATTTTACAAACATCTCCTATCCAGTGACCCCTTGATGCCAACAGTTGAAAAAAGATTAGTTCCTTCTACCAGCTGATCCTGAAGCTCTGACCACACACCAAAGCTTCAGGACAGACCCTTAACAATCTGGCTGAATCAAATTATATAAAAACAGCTCTTTCTTCCTATTGTATCTATCAGATCAGCTCAGTAGTTTGCAGGCCAGTACGGAGAGAAGAGGGCTGCTTCCTTTCACCTCTGCTCAGTCTGCACAGCCAGCACATCAAAACTGTCGCACCATAACTGCAACAATTGCAGACAATTGCTGACACCACTGGCTTTGGCACTCAGATAAACAAAGAGGATAGTTAGAAGCACAAACAAGGCAAAAAGAATACATTGATACAACGATTCAGTGAAAGCTTTCTGGTGTGCGGTATTCCTTT
Source organism: Naso thynnoides (assembly GCA_029783665.1). Classification (NCBI taxonomy): domain Eukaryota; kingdom Metazoa; phylum Chordata; class Actinopteri; order Acanthuriformes; family Acanthuridae; genus Naso; species Naso thynnoides. The sequence goes on along the minus strand of JAQLOL010000002.1, from coordinate 28,289,829 downwards.
TTCCTTGTTTCTGCTTTAATTTGGGGGGGGATCCAGCACCCATCCCAATCAGGCTTTTTTTGGATGTGTGTGTCCTTTTATTTTTTTTTGTTTGATAATTAGAAGCACATCACTGACTACATTGACAGTAAGTTTGAAAACTATCTCCAGGAAGAACGAATGATCAAATGCCCACTGTGTAACTACTGCAACACCAGAATCCACATCTGCCTATACTTCATTGCTCTGATGGGAGACTCCTTCAAGTCCCTAGACTTCATCACCATGAAAAAAATGGACAGCAAGGTTAACATAAGCCGAAAGCCAAGCCAAAGCCAACACAATCTGCAAGAGTGAGCTCCATAAGTTCAAAATAAAGATAATGGGCGAGCTGGTGAGCAACAGTGTCCAAATATATCAATTTTCAACAGAAAATGAAACTGTCAGTTGATCAACTCTTCAATGAATGCCCATCTACCCGGAAGAGGTCAAAGTGGGGAACAAAACCGTGAGGACCAGACAGTACCCCTGGGGTGTCATGCAAGATGAAAACAAGAGTCACTGCGATTTCTTTAAACTCAGAGAGATGCTGATCAGGGTCACATGGAGGATCTGAGGGAGCAAGTCCACATCCGCCACTATAAACTGTATCGACGCTGGAAGCAAGAGGATATGTTTTTCAAAGACACAGATCCTAACAGTCAGCTGTTCAGTCTGCAAGAGACATGAGGCCAAGAGGAAGATTTCTGGGGGGATCTGTAGCATAAAGGGGAAGAAATGCAACAAATGTTCATCAACAAAGTATTAGAGATGAAGGCAGAACTGAAAGAAAAGGAGAGAGAGCCACATGACAAGTTTGAGCAACTGAAGAAGATGCACCAGGAGAAGAGGAAGGTGCATCTTCTTCAGCTTCAGGAGAAGTGGAGAGACCTGGAGGATACAGTTTGGCTTGTGCCATGAATTACACTTATGATGGTTGGTTATTTTAAATATAATGTTTAATGTCAAGAAAGTCAAATTTTTTTCATCAAACAGTAAAGTAAAACGATTTCTGTGAGACTGCTCAGAGAACTACGACTAATATTAACATGGCTGTAACTTTAACAGTTTCTTCGGTTCTGTCAGAACTAGGGGAAATGGATTAATAGAGGTAAAAATCATTACAAGCATAGGCATGTTGAGAGCTGAAGCTAAGCAAACTAAGAGTTAGTCACTTCTGTAAGAGAACGTTGTTAAGACATAACATACACGATGATCGGGTGTGTCGTCTTACTAAGCATGTATCTTCAAAGTCTAATACTTCAGCAGTTGTACGATAACTTCTTAACTTGAAAAATGATATTTAAATTGACAAATATTTGGGATTGATGGTACAATTTTTTTAAAAATTTGTCCCTTTCCATTGACCACTGTCATATTTTTTCCAAAGTAAGGTCCCCTCAAAAGTAAGGTTTCCTCAAAAGTAATAACATTACTTTACTTTTCACTCCCGAACAAAATAACATTTTTTTTTGCTCATTACATTACTTTTCCATTACACCCCAAAAGCTGGTAATTGTGTAATTTCTCCTCAAAATTTAGACACTGCACATGCTCCTCTGTGTTAATCGATGTTGACCGCAGCCCACGCTTCAATCTAGCAGTTGTTTTTTTACAGCTTTTGAATCCATACAAGTTACAGACAGATGAAAAGAACCCAGATGAAAAGTGAGTGTAAAAAGTTTGAATGACAGAAAAGCAACATTATTTTTTGATTGTTTCACAGCAGATTAAAAGCCTGTGCTTGAATACCATGTAGACAGACACTGTTTCAGTTTCATTTTTCTCCTCTGCATTTCTTCTTCTCATTTAACATTAATTATCTACGTTAATCTCTGTGGAGGATGCATTGCTGAGGAGCCAGTCTCAGGGCCCTGCTGAGTCAAGCAGACTAGTTGTCTAATATCATAATTGAGGTCAGAGGTTTGAGGTTGTATTTTTTGGGGGGAAAGAGTCTTCGTACCTCCTGGACACAATTTACATTTGACAGGTATATTTTGTTTTTTTTTTCTCCTGATAAGTTTGAAAGAGTGGGTATATTTCCAGCTGTCAAAAGTCTAAGTTTCCGTCTCCAACTCCATTTTCCTCAGTAACATCAAAACACTGCAAGCTGCGTCTGATGAAGCTTGCAACTGATTGTTTAGACGTAACACAAGTTAATTCATCAATAAAAACCAGAAGCAAACCATACTTGTTTTATTTTGGAATAACAGTAATAATAGTACTGTAGTTTTATCAGTAACACACTACACGTTACTGGAAAAAGTAATATTATCACAGTAATGCCATTACTGTAATTTGTTATGACTGAACACTGGTTGTTGTACCCATAGGGAGTGGAAGACGTGAAGAATGGGAAACACTGTGGCTTCACCATGCAGTCATTGACTACATTGACAGCAAGTCACTGAAAACAAAAATGAAAAAAAAAGAAGAAATCTGTCCACTCAACAAGAGAACATATTAAGTTAGTGCAGCTTGTAAATACCATGCATTAAAAGCTGAGTAAGAGTGGATTTGCCTCCACTTGTTTTTTCCCATAGGCCATGCCTGCTACAAAAAAGTTGAGGGAGAGGAATGGAGATTGCATCATTTTAGGCCAATTTAACATTACTGGGTGACTACTATTTTTTGCTTCTGCTGCCTTTTAACACTGCAACACTTTGTGACTGCTTTAACACACTGTGCAAGGAGCCAGTTTTACGCAATTTCTAAAGGCAGGCTTTTAGCTGCTAATTAAGCTATAATACGGTAGACTTTGAGCTAGCAAGCTGAGTCTCAGTTTCTGTTTTGTTTTGGAGACTGACGTAAATAGGCACTGTTTAAATTCATTTTTGTTCATTATTAAAACAAAAACTGCCACTGTTGAGAAAAGAATGAGTCTTTAGAAGAACTTCATATGATCAGATTCTTATTTATATATTTATTTTATTCATTTAGAGGTTTTTGCATAAAATATGTGCCCTAAGATTATTGTAATGGCAAATATGCATTTAGTTTACTTGGGCAGAGAGTGTGTTGAGAAAGGTGTGCATGTAGAGGCCCAGTCTAATGAAGTTGCTGCACTTAATTTCTTTTATACCATGGTCTGGGTAAGTACTCGATTCTGATTGGCTGCAGGGTGTCCATTAAAAAGTGCTATAGGACACCTATAAAAAAGTTCCGGTCAAATAGCCTGATTGTTCTAAATTATTGCACTGGCTCAAACACCAGTTGGTAACTGTGGCAACAGAAACGCCGGGCTGGAGACACGCCAGATCACGTCTGTGATGGGGCATCGCTGTAAAAGCAGCCTGCAGGCTTGTTGGGCTCCGTCAGTCCAGGAGAGATGAGAATGGAGCAACATTTTGTCGTCCCGCAACGTCCCAACCAGCAGTGGTCACAGTCCACAAACATTAAATCTCTGTCCTTCAAATGCCACAAATAGCTGCGGCCAACTGAGCTGCAGGTTCTGTGGCCAGAGCCGGTTACCTTGGCAACGCATCACAAAGAGAGATATTAAATAGTCCACTCAGCCGCTTCTTGTGAAAAACCTACAATTTTAACAGTAAAAACCAACATTAACGTATTAATAATTGATTTAATATTTATTTCTTTCGTAAGTGACCATGGTATAAGCGGGTTAATGCCCTTCGAGGTGTCCATTATCAGAAATGAATGGACTTCACGGAAGCAACCGTCGGACGGTTCACGCCTCCGCATCGTCCATTCTTTTCTGATAATGGACACCTCGTTGGGCATTAACCCTTACTTATTTTGCACAGAATTGATATGAAAAAAAATCGCTCTCCAGTTTGCAAGAAAACTGTGGTCTTCCCTCTCATCATCAAAAGATCAAGGAGAATATACCACTGGCATTGGTGGGGAGAATCGTGGTCATTTAGGTGAACAGCAAGAAGGTCAGAGGTCGCCAGTGTCCATGGAGAGTGGCAGATTTTAAGAATAGAGAAACAACACCAGAACAGGACAGCATCTCAGTCAGGTATGCTGGCTGCTCAGCTGCAGATAAGAAAGCTCTGCAGAGGGTAGTGAAGACACCATAAAAAATCATCGGCTGCTCACTGCCCTCCCTGGAGGACATTGCCACCTTCCACTAAATCAGCGGAGCTCACAATATCATCAAGGTCTCCTCACATCCGGTCACCGCCTTTTTCAACTGTTGCCTCTGGCAGGCACTTCAGGTCTGTCAAGGCATGTACCTCCAGACTTAGAGACACTTTTTTCCCCAAAGCCATCAGCATACTGAATCCAATTAACCACTGAAATTCACCGATGCTAACTCATGTGCAATAACAACCCTTAAGACATATTATCCACACAGTGCAATACCCATTCATGCTGCTATTTAATATTATACTCCATTCAGTGCTGCTATCCTTCAATGTTCATATGATATTTATACATAATATACTTTTTAACTCCTCTCTGCTCTTTATCATTACCTTGTGATGTCTTTGTGTCCAATGCTGCTTTTCATTTGTGTTTTGTATTCTTAGTATTCATGCACCAGTTTGAGTCGTACCTCCAATTTCTTTGTTTGCTCTGCTTACAATAACAATAAAGTCTCTATCTACCTCTGAAGTGCGTCTGCATCCCCGGTCTGGTTGTTGTTGTTGTTGTCAACTTTATCTGAGCAATTTACGGGTCTTTTCAAAGTTGTTCAAACAAGTGACAAGTGGCAGCCCTACATGTAAATGCGACTCATTGGGCCTCATTCACTCTCAGTTCTTAAGGACAAATTTGTTCTTAAATCCTACTTACATACTTTTTACAAAAATTGTGGCATTGATCAATGTTTCCTTATCTGGGACAAATCCTACGAACTCTCAAGAGCATACTTGCTCATTCTTGAGTGCTGACATGTGTGCAAAATAATTGGTTATTTAATTTTCTTTTATTCTACAGATGTATATTATAAGAGGATTGAAATTATAATTAAATCTTCATCATTTATAATGACTGTTAATAATTATCTTCATTATTTTACAAAGCTCTATGGTCTCTTGAAATAAATAAACTATGTATAGACCTACAAGCTTTAAACTTAGACTTATATGTTGTGATTATCTATAGTTTACGTTAAATCCAGGAATGAAACTCCCTTAAACAGGTTTCAGTAAGCCTACAGATCTTCAGTTTTTCTGATTTCTATTTATTTTCTTTAGAGTCTCTGAGATTGTAGGCAAATGTGAAAGACTCTGAGAGATTGTGGCCAGTGTAGAGGCAATCTGGGTGAGAGTCTAGAGAATTATCTCCTGGTTGTCCAGAACTGATCTGATATCAGACAAGTGGCAATTCAACAGGACCTGGGTTCATGGATGGTGGTACTGCCGCAGGAAGGTAGGTCTACTGGCTGAGAGGTGCCAGGGTCCACCTCAGAGGCAGGTGACCTCAGAGAGGAGATCATCTATAAACTGATAAAAAATCAAATCATTGCAGTGACTTTTATTTTATTTTAAGAAGGAAAAAGAAACTCTGCCAGTGAAAAAGCTGAAACAGAGAAAAAGTTGGACCAAGCCAGAGGACAAACACGAGTAAATATTAGGACTGCATTTCACCGGTGGAATCAGAAATATGTATCCTGCATTGCGACATCAATAACTTATCAGGTCAATGCCAGCTTACGACAGTGAAATCTTAACAGTAGTTTTTCTGTCGACCTACTTGGTTTTAAAGAAACGTTAGCCTCTATGCCGGTGTTGTGTCGACAACTGGGAACAATCTTGATGGGGGAACTGTTCTCGACACAACACCGGCCTTATAAGCTAATGCAGTAAATATGTTTTATACATTCCCTGTGCAAAATCTGCTTATTTGCTCGATGGAGATCCACACTGTGGTGCTAACAGTAGTTATCAT
>JAQLOL010000002.1:28256430-28268686 GCA_029783665.1 Naso thynnoides | reverse complement strand
AGCACATCTGTGTTGTTTTGCGCATGCACCCTGCAGTTTACTTCTGGTACATATTTGATTCTAAAATTACATGAAGAGCTAATCTTAGTCAAAAAATAACATAATGTGGTGAATAAACAAATCACAACAAGCACACAGGATCATTAAGAGTTGTTGAAGAGTTTATCTGATGACTTTAGGTGGATGCAGGCCCGCACTTCCCATTGACTACCAGTGTTTGAGCTAGGATAATTAGCAGTGGGCAAGCTCTGCCTGTCTCTTCCGAAACTTGAGAGGAAGGCAAATAACAAAAAGAAAAAACGAGCCATTCAGAAGCGTATTGTCACGTTTTTTCTGCTGGTAGGATACTGGAAACTGCTACAGTGGCTTGGCTAAAGGTGTGCCGAAGGAACAAAATAGCAGCATGCCATTAACAGGATAAAAAAAATAATGCCTTAATTGTGGCCTTTCAATAAATCGCGGTTAACGTGTTAATGCTGACAGCCCTAGTTATGTCCCTTGCAATGTGACCCAGGCAAAATGAGTTACAAAACCCTTTTCCAACCACAGCATGTCAAAACCTGACAAAATGTCAACTTGACCAGCAGTCAAGTTCATTTATGCCAACTGAATAAATGAATAAATATCATCATGTGCAAATAGGAATTATCATTCAATGATCATGATTGTTGGGATATTTTTAAATACTCAACAGAATTTGTCAGATACAAAAAAGTGATGAAACTAATGTAAAAATGTATGCAAACACTTCTCATGGTTTTAAATTCATCAGTGATGCAGCTTGTGAGAGAACAAAATATTCTTATTATCCTTTCATTAAAACCATGCAAGTGTGCTACTTTTTCTGTAAACATGCTGCAATCTCTAAATGAAGTTGTAAAGAAAAAATGTGAGTCATGTCTGTACTGACAAAAAGCCAGTTGTTTACAAAAAGATAAAGCCAAGAATGTTGTGTATTATTCTGTAGAGCTGAGGGGAACTGCAGAGTTAATGTGTAAGGGATAATGTCAAGTGAGCCGCTCATTAGTGCAACCACCCCACCCCACCCCCCACCCCCCGGAAAAAACGGACAGGGTGATGCCGTCTTGCATTACCCTGTTGGGGTTCTTTTCACAATAATGACTTGCTCACTGGACATTATCCTACTTAATACATGGCTATTAACTAAACAAATCAATAATATGACACAAAATATTGATTTGAATTTTATTTCATTGATTTAAAAATAATTTTATGTCTTCTGCTAAAAAACAGTCTGTTCAGTTCTACAGTTGGAACTGCTTGCATAGCAACGTAGTGTTAACGTAAGCTGTTACCTGTTTTGGATCTTGACCGTGGTTGCGAAACAGGGGCTGAAGTTTCTGCTTCACTTTACCTGCAGCAGTCAAACAGGACACTGGAGACTCCATCTTGGTAATGAGAAGCTGCAGTCTTTATTTACCAACACCTTCAGTAGCTACACACACGCACACACACACACGATTCACTGGTCTGTCACCTTCGCTTAGCCACACTCTCCTAAAGGAGTCACACTGTTCTTGCAGCAGTTGGCTACAGGCTCTATCCTCAAAGAATAAACTCCCAAACCAGTGGAAGAGTCTGAAACTGTGACATTGATTAATTAATTGAAAACACGCCGTCCTCAATCTGTTGCTTCACCTTTTCTAAAAGCATAGTGAACAGATGATAGACACACAGACACTGGACTTCCTCCGTGGATTGATATGACAGGACATGAATCTCCGTAACCTGAGGATGAGTTGGGTCTAAACAGACTCCCTAACAACAGTCTGTTATTCATAGCAATGGTGTTACACAGAAATAACAGACCATACAATGCTGTGATTGACCAATCAGAGTCGAGCACTCAGCAAAGCCATGTATTAATTGTCACTAGTTGCAACTTTTGCATCAGTCATAGTCATATGATCCAATGATAACAATAAAGATATTTGGAGGAGAATATTAGGATCAGTATTAAGGTCGATCCAGACATATGATTATGGATTCGTATTGGCTAAAAGACACCAAACAAACTCTGATGCTTTGTGTACTGAAGTCCAGTGTGTCTTGCCTGCTAGTTTTATGATGCTGTCCTCCCGTGTAACTTCAAACTTTTAGTTAATTAACTGCTGGTATTAACTAGTTAGCTAATGAATTAACCTTAATTCCATGAGTAGCCCGATGACAGGCCAAAAATGAAGAAAAATTGGCTTGTGTGCTTTCTGTACACACAAAGATTGTTTGTGAGGGAAGAACAATCACTCTGTAATGCCACACAATTGTCTTTGTAGTTTTAAGCTGATCAAGCTCATCAGGTTTTTCAACAAGACTTTCAGTAAGTGAAAGCTTTTGTGTCAAATCAAGGAGGCCATTTATTTATTCCAATGTGTTACACACAAATTTAATTAAAATTTGAATATATAAGGGAATGGGAATTAGATGGTATTAATGGACTCAAAATCAAGATCGTTCCCAGAAGCAGGCTATTATTCAAGTTAATGTATGGGTTGGGAAGCTGAAGATGTCACTCAGTGCCATGGTAACATGATCTGCATTTTTGTTTTTACACAAACCAATTTTCTGAGGTTTTTTTTTAGTGTTGTTGGTCTTTCCTCTTCATGTTATGATCTATTTTTTTCCCAACATTTTTTATTGTAATTTTCCAATATTTAACAATGACAGATAGTAGACTTCAACAAAGCAAAGATAACAGTCTTGCAATCGGTTGTCAACAAGTCCCCAAACCAAACCCATCCTCCCACCCACTCATCCACCCACCCCTTTCAGGTCAGAGCCAATCTGAAACAGGAAGCACATAGACAAACACATACACAAGCACACACACAAAGAAAGTCTGTAATTTTTTAATCGATTTTTAACAAAAAATTCTATTTTCAGCCAATCATATCATGACATCTACCTGTCAATCATAATTCATATTTCAGCTGCTCATGGGTAGAATTCATCAGGACAGATAGAGACAGATATAGATAGTCAGACTCAGAGACAGATAGATTTGGGGTAAGATAGGAACTTTGGCAATAACATTACCGGAAAGGTAGATAGGTTGTAAGCTAGCTATCTAGTTAGCTTCCTTAGCAACAGGATGGAGAGGCATTGTGGGTTTTGGTGTTTGCCAATCAAATCTTCCTAAAGTTATGTCCTGCCTCCACTTCCTGTTAAAGTTCACTCAGAAATATGTCACCACACAAAAGTCACATACTACAGAAATCCTGCTCTAGGGCGTCTTTAAGACAAACTAATGCTGTAAACTCTCAAAATGTCCAGTAATCAACTTAGCATTTTAAATCCAAAATCAACACAGTCTTGTACATTGCATCAGCAGCGCCGTTCATTCAATAACAACCAAAGACAGTTTCCTTACCTCGCCCAGCAAAACTGTCACACCGCACTGTTTCATTCTGGAGTACATCAAATCAAAGATTGTTGTATTTTATTGATCATATACTTTATAAGACGGGATCTCCCTGGCAAATGGGCCCAGAAAGTATATTCTGTGTCGTACGTTAACAGCTTAAACGTTTGTTTTCTATAAACTCACACAGCGGCTGCAAATGCAATTTATGGTAAATTCTTAGGAATGTATGCAAACTCACATGTGTGTGAAATCATGGAGGAATATAAATATTTTGTTTAATTTTTCATGTTGTAGGAGTCTGTGAAGTCATTGTTCCCTGGCCAGGGAAGCCCAGTTTTTTTTCCAGACAAACTCTCATGTCAGGATGAAAACCGATATTTTGTTCCCCAGCTGGTCGCAGTGAGGTTCTCTTTGCCACAGAGCTGCGCTCTCCTGCTGTGGGCACGGCCGTAACTCAGCGCCAGTTTTCACCTTCTTTCTGCGGCTAGAATCACCTGTGGATCCAACACCTGGCAGTCCCAGTAGCTTACATTGTTGACTTTACCGACAACTGCTTCAGTTTAACGATCTTGAAAATTGCACGAACACCATCACCAGTATTCTCCTCCATACACTCACAAACCCCGGAGCCAAACCTTGGTCAACACCTCTGTGCTAATTTTAAACTCTAGTTTCCAACATAAATTTAACATTTTCCGGCACAGCTGAGTTCCAAACTGTGGCTACTTCCATCCTCTCGATTTCCAACCTTTTAAACACCAAAGCGCTCTTGAGAACAGCAACAGAACATTTTATTGTGTGCCCAAAGACTAAAATAGCCCTTTTCAACTGCCAGAACAGATGAATTTTACTGTAACTAGGATTATTTAAGTGCTTACTCTGCAGAACATTTTCTAATTTATTTCTGTAACATTATTTTTTATCATCTGTTAAGTAGTTGCTTATTTCTGTCAAATAAAAGTCAGTAAACTTAATTTTTGGTTTATTAATCATTGTCAGAAAGTCAAGATATCTTTGCTGCTTAGATGTCGACCATTTTAGAAAAAACTGCCTTCGCATCCATTTGGTTTCGGTATCCATATCTGAAGCACGTAGTTTTTCTAGTTTTGAGCTTCAGGTGATGTCACAGGAAAATGTGGTTGTAGCAAAGTGGTGCCCCTTCCTGTCGTACAGATGTTGTCTTGTGCAAGCATTTTGCTTCGGAAGAGAGTGAAAGAAACACACCTCTTACCTGCACGGTGCAAATGTGGCCGTAAGCACAAATTATTGAAATTATCGAAAAAAGAAAAATATCCTCCAGCTTCCAACCATAGATGGCAAAAAGGAGATAAGCGGCTCAATCATGCTCGTAAGCGACAAATTGTCGCTTCAGGCCTGTGTGCAAAGACCTGTGAGAGACAGGACGGTAATCTCCAGTCTCCTCACCAGTCACCTTATTTGCTCATGTAGGTAAGATGTGAGGCATCAGCATTAAACTGAGATGCTGCTTTATAACCAGTTAAAAGTTCCTCATAGGGACTGTGAGAGACACTTGAGAAAGAAACACAAAACAGAAAGTATTATTCATGTCCAGCTGTCACAGTCTGTGTGTGTTTTGCAGAAACACCTCTTAAAGGTAGTGTCAGCGGTGTTGTTTGATGTGGCTTGTAAACACGACGTTCAGGTTGGGTCCCTCCCCCCCGAATATCATAGTGTGTGCTTATACTGCTTGTACCTACACAGCAAACTATGTAGGAATGTTACATTTTTGTTTTAATGGAGAAGTCAATAATTTAGCAAGCTAGCGCAAACCAACCGCAGGTGTTTGGCACCTGCCCGTCTGACAGAAAGCAGGCCCACTCCCTGTCACTCTTCATCCCCGGCCTCTCCATCAGTGCTCGAGAACGGTGAAAGACAAACCGATATTCACTCTCGTTCGCTTTCGCGTCATCGCGTTTTTGTTTTTTCTTTTCTTTTCCTCGCATTCACCATTTTCTCCGGCCGGAATGGCATCCGGTCGCCATGTTTTGCCCACTCCTAACCTCACCTCCCGCTCTCATTGGCTGGGGGAAACGCACACACTCACCACCCAGAAACATGCCATTTACAACAAAACATCAAAGTACAGGCAGAGGGCGGAGCTCTGCAGACGCAGTCACCACCACACGTCTGGCGGCCCGTGAGTTAAATTCTGTACAAGACGTTATTTTGTTTTTTAAGAAAATGCAACTTACCCTACCTTTAAGTAGCAGGGAGAGCTACAATAATATATATATATATATATATGCATGCAGGAAAGTCAGAGGCACGTCAGGTAGTTAGAGTTGCTGAGTATATAAATACACCAAACTTAAAACGGCGAAGTGTGTAAAAATTATGAAGATTTCTGCAGTTACAGTCGTGAACAACCTTCAGGCTCTTGAAGCTCCACCAGGCTTTTCCTGTCTCTTCTGCCCCAGTGAACTCGCTCTGTCCTTAGGCCCAAACCCGGACTTCCACACCCCGGCTCACCTCCAGCGCCAGCCCCTGTCACTCTGCAAAGCCCTGCACTGCTATTTTTAGTCGTGCTGCGCCTGTGCCGGCGTGGCTCCACTGTTTGCCTTGTGTGTGGTGTTGTGACAAGGGCCCGCATGGGAGCCGTAATGATACAGTGTCTCCGTCTCCCTCCCGATGCTCAGATAGAGATTGTTTAAACAGTATCCTGAGCAGGGGACGGGTCCCATGACAACTCCATAAATATTTACCAGCAGCAGCTTGAGGAGAGCTCGTCCTCAGGCTACCTCTGCAATGTTTTTCTTCTGCCCTTTTTTTTCCATTGTTGTCTCTCGCAACTGTAGTATGTGCTGTTTTGATGATTTCCTTTGGATGTTGATATCCTTTCATGTTGTTTTTTTTTTTCTTCTTCTTTTGTTGGAGTGAAGTGTTTTCACTCGCACTGCTCGCACCTTTGCACATCATCATCTGATTGAAATATCAGGATGTCCTGAGTTTTAGCACCACATTGTATGTTCGCATGTCGCATGCTGTGATAAACACATTACGAGGTGCAGTTTAGCCAAGGTCTTGCAAAAGGAAGTTTAGCAATGAGACATCCAAGAAACCTTACAAAACCTTCAGTTGCTTCAAAGAAAGGTATTAATTTACCAGAAATATAAATTTCAAGCCGCAAACTTTTTATCATGCCTGCCTAAGTCAGTAAAGAATATATATTTTTGTATTGTGGGCTGTCAGGAGATGTTACACACTTCTAAAGTAAAAGTGTGATTGTTTAGACAGTGCTTAGTGCTGCTAAAAGCTGCACTGGGCCATTGGCAAATTACCCGATCCGGAAAACTGATCTTTTATGAGCGAGCTGCGCATTGATGTGCAGTTTTAATAAGGAATCGCTCTGCATTATGGGAGGCACCGTAGCGCCCGTCTACTTTACAACACGGAACCAGTGTGAAACGTAAACAACAACTGTTTGGCAGTTTTATACTTTGTCAGAGAAAGACCCCAAAAATGCAGTTTGCATTCTAAGAAAAGACAAATGGAACAGATACTGTAGCAGCAAAGGGTAAACATTTTTTTTCTTTTTTAAATATCGGTATTGGTATTGGAATCGGCTGATCGTAAGGGGAAAAAATCAGGCCCAAAAATCCAGATCGGAGCACCCCTGAATGTTTCCAAAAAAGTTCAAACTAGAGAAATCTGTGGTTTTGTTAAAGGTGAGTGTGTGTTTCATTTGTTGTCCGTCACTGACTTTGTTTACAGATCGCCTTTATTGTCCTGAAGGGAAATGTTTTCAAAGTCCAGTCAGCCACATAAACATTGTCGATGTTATGTTTGTGAACGAGCTGAGTGTTTTGAAGGACTCTCTAGTAGTAAAGAAGGGAACCAAGTTGTAAGAGTTGGCTTGTAGATCTGTATTTTCAACGAGCGACCATGTTCTGCTTGGCACTGGGCAGTGAAATTTGAGCACAATAATAAAAATGTGCTAAATTTAGTCCAAACATAAGAAATTAAAATATATTGATGGAATGTCTAAGTTCAGAGTCACCGTGAAATGAAAAATACACTTTCCCCGCTTTTAATCCTGTGTCTATGTGTCAACCGTTCATGTATCTCGTGCTATTTACAACATATTTGATTTTTTAAAAAGTAATAATAATTTCTGAATGTTTTTACACAAAAATCTGGTCTTGTCTCTGATTGGAAAACATTTTCGCACTCAGGAATGCTTTAGCTCCGTCTTTGGGAATCCAGTTCAGAGTGGGGAGGTGGGGAGCTCACACTTTCTGTAATTAACTATGGCTGCTATAACTGTGTTTGCCGTTGTGGAGGTCCTAGACAGGTTAGAATACTTAATGCTGTGTCTGTGTTCATAAAATAAATGAAGGTCGTAAGGAGGAAGGGGGGTTTCTATCATTAACCACAACCAATGTACTCATCATTTCTGAACAGTATCACTTGTGGAAGTCTTAGAAACGTTGGAAAAGTTCATGTGTCTGTGTTCACAGTGAATAAAGTCGCGTTGTACTCTGGTTGTAATGCTCCCTGTATTTATACACAGCAGTACTGACAGCAGGGGCGGACGGCGGGCCGAGTGCACACTCAGCGCTATTGGCTACTGTGAACGTCAGTCAACAGCCGTGACTGGTTCCTGCCCATGTTGGTCACAATCTGACTTCCGTTTCACGGGGTCTTTAAATCTCACCAATGTTATTCTAACACTATCATGGCGTGAGTAGTTCTCAGATAAACGTAACAAACTCCGCCCCCTAAAAAAAAAAAAGGAAAAGAAGAATGTTGAGCCATTCTGTTGAACGACTCTCAGAAAGGAGCGGAGCCGTTAGATCGGGCTCCCTTCAAAGAGCCGTAATCCCATCGCTGATTTACGTCAGAACAAAGGAAGGAATTCTGTAAACGTGACTCTAAAAGGAATTCTGTAAACGTGAACAAAATTTGATCATCTGAATTTAGGGTTTTTAAATGTGTGGCTACGATGTCGTACAAAGCAGGAAGGGAAAAGTCGGTAAAATAACGCTGACTTGGAAGGCTGTAGAGGCGTTCACAGGGTGTCCCATCAACTGGCGAAATCTGCAGTTCTCCACTATAGAAAATAGTTGCTTGTCAAGAGCAATCGTCTCCGTTTCCTTGTTTGTGATGGACTTGGCTTTTGTGTGGTCTTTGGCAGATTTCTTTGTTTTGTCGAATGCTTGCTGGGCTGCCGACTGCTGTTTACGTGTTGGGCTGCTTGCCAGTAGCTTGCTCCTGATATTCGTCGTACATTTGAGGATGGCGGTTCTTCAAATGAGTGATTAAACTGGTGGCGTTGAAGGGTTTAACATGCCGTCCTCCTCGCATTACTTCAGCCTTGCAAGTGTTGCATATTGTAGTTTGCGCGTCTTCTTTTGACACCATGAAAAATGCCCAGATAGGGGACATATCCCTCCGTCATCAGCATGTAATTTCAATATAACCCACAATCCTGTGCTGCATTGTCGCATATCCACATGCCCAAAAAAACTCTCCAAAAAAACAAAACAGAACGCCTGTACACACACATACAAACATCGGCTGTTCACATCAGACCAGTTTTGCTCATGTGACTGACGTCCATATATTAAAAAAATAGTAAACATCAGCCGATACCGATATGATTACTGATATATCGTGCATCCCAAATCTTAAAAACTTGTGAAAAGCCATTCAGTTTTATTCTATGTGGTATTAAAAGGGTCCTATTATTCATGAATTTAACTTGTGACCTTTTAACCTTGTAGAAACCTGCTAAAAGGTTAACAAGACACAAATGTATGAAGTAATGAATCAACTAACAGCTGCAGAACTGCCCGTTTGTTTTCCGCTTTTCTTTTCTAACAGATGATGGAAAGATCTTTCACGGCAGCGGGGTCGGCGACGCTTTCGGTCCTCGCTGCTTCAAAGGCGACATAATGGGCTGCGGCATCATGTTCCCACGAGACTACATCCTGGATGGAGAAGGTGAGGGCGCAGGCTTCAGGTGCTACGATTACGCTGTCAATCATTAAAGACGTGGCGTGTCCGTGGGAGGTTTCGCTCTTAAACCTGCATATTGTGGTTAAGCAGGAGGCGGTTGTGGCAACATTCGGTCTTAACGGAGTTCATTGTGTTTTCTGTGGGAAAGAAGATGAATGCAAACCAAGATCCCCCGCATGGAAAACAGGGCTGGTACTTGGAGGGGAAATTCTTACTGTCCCTCCCTCTTTCCAAGAGAGACAAATATAGGCTTTCCTGCTCTCAGGTGGTTTCAGTGCTTCCGTTTCAAATTACCAAACTTCTGATAACAATTTGAATGTATTGTAATGTTCATACTGACAGAAGGTACAAGCAGCTGTTGTCAGCTAACCTTGCATAAAACCTGTGACAAAAAAAAATATATATAAATAACTTCTTTCGCTGTCTCATTTCTCTGCACTGTTTCCTGGCCTGGAGTTTTATTCAGCAACCAGTCTGCCCGGCAACTCAAACACACACTCCTCTGTTTTGTCCTCAGGTGACACAGACGACTGGGATCGGCTGGAGGTCCATCCGAGTCACGCAGGCGTCCAGAATGTTCTGTACCTCAATGAGGAAGAGGAGGATGAGGAAGATGGGGAAGAAGCAGAGCATGAACAGGAGGGCAGGAAGGTCACGGTGAGAAACGTTTGCACAGCTGTTTCTGCAAACAAATACATATGCGTGTTTTTAGATTGATTAGCATTTTAAATAATATGAACCTGCATGAATTGATTTTCTTTAACCACTTGGGGGCAGCGTGAAAATCTGTAAACACAGCAGCTTTATCATATGTCATGTTGTGAAGGGCTCATTGCACGGACGGAGTACAGTCTCAGTGTAAATGGAAAATGCAAAAGATTTGTGCAAAATTTAAATGAATTGCTTTACATGGCAAGATGCACTTTACCACAGAAAAGAAATGCATTCTGCCACGTAAAATGGTCTTTTTATTTAAGTGGAAGGTGTAATGTTAAAAAAAAAAAAATCGAATTTGACATTTGATGTAACCTGTCACCTGTGCTAGTCAGAGATGACAGTGGAGCTTTAATGGCCTCCCAGCTGAATCCTGAGTTGAAGATTTCAGGATTTTACTCGTAGAAAAGATTTCGGAAATCAGCAAACCTGCAGAAAAAGGCTGCAAAGTCCCAATCGCCGCCGGTTGCATCTAAATAAAATCCAATATCAACACTTGTCACTGAGAGGATTTTTTTTTTTTTTTTTTGGCTTTATTTATTAAGGGTAGAGGCTGACATTACTTTCCATATGACATACACCTCACTGACTCATTCTGAAGATCTAAATATTTACAATCTGGTTCTCAGATACTCAGACAGATATGACAGATATGGAGGATTCTACCTGGAAGAAATGGTGTATTTGTTGGGAACTATTTTCAACAGATGAAAATAGTGCGAATAATTTTCACATGTATGAATCCACATTTGATGCTCTGCTGTATTTGGGGCAGCAGGACGGTGTATGTGGGCTTGAGTCAATATAAACTACAGTGTGTGTTCATGGTAATGAAGTTACATGCCAGCCAGTGCAACAGTGTGGCTCATTGATGTGTTTTTAATCATTTTCTTGTTAGACGACAGTGGAGCTCAGTGGCACAGAGGGAGAACATATATGAGACTTGGGCAAACATCCGGTTTTAGGGATAAATGTGTTGTTGGTTTTTTGTATTGTTGTGGCATTTGTAGACAATTTAAGCCTTTAACTGCTCAAAAACAGTTGAGGCCGTTGTATACCAAGTGCGAATTTCCAGACTATTCGCGCATAAATGTATAAAAGATGATTTCGTGTGTTATAATGGAAGCTTGCACACCAGGACCGAACTTTTGTGCTGCGAGAAAAAAAAATCCGTAACCACTTAGACGTCTGCAGAACTCCGTCTGTGAAACTATATGTTGAACGAATGAAATCCTTTTTTCGTATGCTGGTCATGTTTATGACATTACGTTCATATCTCAGTAAATATGTGGTGCACTACGATTGCAATCACATAAATACTCGTTTTAGGACATGAGTAGTCGTATATTGAACTGTTTCCAGCTCTCTATTAGATAAAAGGAAACGTGCTGGCTGCATTTTGGTGTTAATGGAGTCGTGGAGTCCACAATGGCTTAGTGTAGATTTGCTTTGATGAAATTCTTATATTCATTCAAGCACAGAATGTCAGTTATATGCGCTCCGCTGCGAAGTTTCGCACACCTCTTCTCAAGGAAGGGAGTCACCTCCACCTGCTGCGTGACGCACATTTCCTTTAATGGAAATCACTCCTGGCGTTGGGGCGTTCCCCAGGTATGAAGCGATCTGCTGCTCTTCAGGTCCACTCTCCTCTCAGATCGTAAACCGTGACTTGTTTTCAATTTGATGTAAACTTGGAACGCTAAACTGCAAAATTTGACCCCACACTGCCTGTGCATGCTTTACTCGTGGTAAATTTCTGCACAGACGTTCCGCAAATTCGTGCTGCGTTTTCGTGTGGCGCCGCCGTGACACTGCTTTCAATCATTTTGCCAATCAAAACATCCGAGAGTCCAAAGTGACGTCTTCATACGTCTCATTTCATCCAAACAACCATCCAAAAGTCAAAGAAACAAAAAAAAACGGTAACACCTTCTAAAAGCCTCGCTTTTATAACACACTACGAACATGTATAACACATTATAACACATGTACACACTTAGAGTGCATTACAAGTGGTTATATAACTGTTTATACAGCACTATAGGCACATTATAATGCATTATAAGTCTGTTCATAATGTGTAATAGACGGATGCTGTAAATAAAGTGTTACCAGAAATGTTCATTAAATGACTTAAACAGTTAATAGACTATTTAAAAAAAAAATTAGTACTAACTGTGT
>JAQLOL010000002.1:28240283-28256330 GCA_029783665.1 Naso thynnoides | reverse complement strand
ATCAGTTAATAGACTATTTAAAAAAAAAAATTAGTACTAATTGTGTTCTCAGTCAACTGCTGAATTAACTGATGAATTTTTGTGGCTTTATTTAACTTTCATCTCAGTGCTGTGCACAGAGTGTCCGTGTCCTGAAGTGCAATACTGTTTGTCCGTTTACTGTTTATCTACTTTTCATTAAATCTGTTTTTTCCTTGTTTAGTATTAATCAAAGAGACGAAAGGCATCATCGCTTCATGTTCTAGTTAAATG
The DNA here is from genome assembly GCA_029783665.1 of Naso thynnoides. Classification (NCBI taxonomy): domain Eukaryota; kingdom Metazoa; phylum Chordata; class Actinopteri; order Acanthuriformes; family Acanthuridae; genus Naso; species Naso thynnoides. Next base: position 28,256,078 of record JAQLOL010000002.1, on the reverse strand, counting down.
TGGCCGTGACCTCACATATTTGAGTCTCATCTCGCCATGCCTTGCTGTCATGTTCATCCAGCAAGTCGCTCTACGCTCCAGTCACCCACCTGCTGCATGCTCCAACTGTTGTTTGTTTGTTATTGTTTTAATTACTGCGGTTTTCTCTTTGTCTTGAAAACTTGCCCACACAGTTGTGCAAGTAGAGGCCGGGGGGTCACTGAGCGGGTGTAAGTGCGTGCAGCGCTGAAACCCAAGTGGGTGAGAGTAGAGCCGGCCGAGTCTTAATCCAGGGATTTGTCAATATTTGTTCAGCAGGACAGATTACCCTGAATGCACTGCTCCTCGATATTAAAGAGGCCTCTGTGGGCACGGCTGCACGTGTGTGCGGGTGTCGGGGCCGTTGGCGTTCAAACTAATGAAGCCTGTTGCAGTTTCACTCGCCCTTCATCTGTAATTGAATAGCGGTTAAGCCTTTCTTTTTTCGAGTGGGTGGTACAGTCAATGTTTGATCTGTGACTCAGCCTGATTTATCAAAGGCACACACTCCTCAGTACTTCACTTGTTGTTTTAGTGTGTCGGTATTTGCTGTCAGACTTGGAAAGAGGCCGTCGGAATTAGCATCGAAAGGCTTGTTGATGTTCCTTTGAGAGCAGCTGGATAATGTTTGATCACTCGCTGATTTAGTAGAGACATGTACTGTAAACACTGACTTTTTTTCCCCTGGAGAAGACAGACGTTACTGTGCCACCTGTTTGCTTAACGATATTTCCAAACTGCACATAATTTCTGTTTACAACTGGCACACCGAGTGCTCTCAAATGAAGTTTGTACTCGTATCAGTCATTATGAAAAGACTTTCCTGTCATGGCTGATTGTTCCAGTGCTCCATCAGCGGATTTACAGTGAAAGGCGTGTGTGCGATTTAACGATATTAGACCGTGAACAACTAGAGTGCGTCCATGATCTGCCGTTACATAGAGATCGTTTACATCGCACATTCTATCCGTCGCAGTTCTACGCTCAGACACACGATGCATTTTCCTCTCAACCAGATCACACTATTTGCTACTCTGTTCAGTCCCATAAATACACGCAGGTAAACTAAACACAGCAGACATGTGGCGTCTTCTCCCCTCCCCTTTCACAACGTGGTCTTGTAAAACAAAACAAAAGCGTCATGAATGAGTCGGAGTTGAGACTTCTTATATCAGTTAGCTCATTCGGAGGGGGAGGGACTTGGCTTTTTCCATCATATGGTCAGCATAAACATTTTTGCTGCGCTATGTCAGTTGTGAAGGTCCTAGACAGGCTGGAAAACTTAACGACATTGCGTCGGGGTTGATAAAATGGTTGGTCTCTTAAGAGTCGGTGCCTTCAAATGGGGTTGTGTTTACTGTGTTTATGGGAAGGGACCTCCAGTCGTATTCACAACGTCGTAAGTCGAATTTATCGGAAACCTCCGAGTTCACCAGTTGTGACGTGTCTGCTGACGTTTTCGGAAATTGCCTAGGCCGCAGTGGTCCATACAGGACCAAAAGTAAATGTAGACAAGTTGTTAATGTAGACATAAATTGTCACCTTCGTCGTCTTGTCTCTTCTTCCTCCGTGTGGCGTTTCAACACTAAGTAATAATGTAACGTTTCCACATAGAAAGCCAGGAGGAGGACAAGAGATCTTTTGGCGTCCATATAACATTTTCCCATCAACACAGTTCTTATGCAGTTACCACTTGAATGCCAAGCCTTTCCTGTACGCGAATTTATGACATAACTTCAAACCTTCACAAGTTCCATTTGAAGGCAGCGTTACACACAGCCACATCTGGGAAGTTAGCGTTAGCTAGTAGTGTTAGCGTCAGGAGGAGAGGGGGCTTGCCATTCCTCGTCATAAACTACTGCGGTTATAATCATCATTTCTGCACAGTGTCAGCTGTTGAAGTCCGTGTCCGTGTTCATAACATCATCCTGTGGTGTATAAAGTCGTGATGTAGGAGCTCAGAGTGTTCACACACACCACTGTTTTAACTGCCATGTCTGATTCAACGTCCGGACGTCGAGATGCTTGTGGCTTCAGCGACATCGGGAGAATCTCATCACCGATTGGCTGTCGTGACACAGCGCAAATTCACCTGAAGAGTTCAATATTTCTTATTTTAATTTGTTTACTTTTTCAGAGCCTGCAGTTAGTTTATAAAACGCTTTTTTCCTACCTGTAATTCTTACAATTTAACAGTTCATAAATCAAAATGAAATCATTTTGAGGAACCAGGAACCAAATATAAGTCGACCATATGTTGGTAAGCAAAACTCTGGCCCTGCTGTAACTTGTAAAATAGTCTTAGCCAATTTGAAAAACTAAAGAATTGTGATAAAATGGATAATTGGATTGAATTGGATATTACATTTTGTCCACATTGCCCAGCCCTTATTCGCTCACTGTCGCCCTCCTCTGGTCCTGCAGGTGTTCTTCACAAGGAACGGGAAGCTGATGGGTCGGAGGGAGATGGCGGTTCCGCCGGGTGGCCTCTACCCCACTGTGGGGATGCTGAGCAGCGGAGAGAAGGTCAAGGTGGATCTGCATCCCCTCAGCGGATGAGCTGAGAGCCGGACTGGACTTTTATCCCTCACGGTAGCCTAGCATGCTGCTAACACGCGGCAGAACACACTCAGTTCAGCCGCACACGTGCACGTCGCCGTCGTCTTCCTCGAAACTGCCTCGGCTTTAATTTATAAGACTTGTAAATTTCACAGTCATCTCAGAAACACAATCAGCTCATCCTCCTGGTTTAAAGTGGCAGGGAGATTTTTTTTTTCTGCATGGGCTGCGCAGGAGAGGACTAGTGCACCTTGAGGAAGGAAAACTCCTGGAAGATATCGAACTGTTAATTCTATGCAATCTGTACTGCTATCATCCTCACATCTAACCTCCCTCTGCATGCAGTGTGTCTGAAACGCTGAGCTGTTCAGTCCCTCTCACGAGGACTGGCACACTTGGTTTATTTCATTTGTCACAACCCCAAACAAAGCAGAGCGAGGCCAGCAGTTGTGCCGAGTCAGAGCTGGTTGGCGGTTTGTGTTTCAGGAAATACATCCTCTCTCCCTCTCTCTCTCTCTCTCTTCTTTCTCTTTTAGTCCCTCACAGAGTTTTTCTCAGCCTCCCTCTCCCTGTCCTCTCTCTGGGTGAGGATGCCCTCCTGTGAGCGATCAGGGACCTGCTTTCGCCTCACGCTGCTCGCTGCTCTCCCGGAGCCAGCTGGAAGTGAACAGTGGATCTGTTTCAATGTTTTTCAGCTCTTTTTTTCGCGAGGTTATTCCAGGTTCGGTCATCATAACCTCTCGTGAGATGCTGTTACCAAACTGCGTCGGATCATTTGTTTCCTCAGAGTGAATAAACAAATATCGGAGCGTTTTATAGTTCCCTGTTTGAGCTGGACTACAAATCAAAACATGTCAGCTGCATTTTCTACTAGCAACCAGATAAATACACATTTAAATTCAGCATCCACGTCAAAAGTTCAGGGAATGTTAAGTTTTTGCACTTGGAGAACAGTAACGGTCTCATAAAAAGGAGGCTGGGGGAACATTAAGAGCAAACATGAACACAGAGAATGGACAAAATAAAAGACTTCCAGCATAATGCAATCTGATGCAACTCCACAATCTACAGCCATAAAAAAATATATGTATACTATTTAAAAAAAAAACCTCTCAAAGTAGCATTTAACATTGCAAACCTCACACAGATGCATCAGTTGCAGGTTTATTGGATTGCATCTAACTGTCATGTGTCGTACTTTTACTCGCTGTGCATGTTTGCGCTCAATACGAACATTTATTTCCCGTCTAAATTTCCTTTTCTCCCATTTTTTTAGCCAGAAAGTGATGGTAGTTAATAAATTCGAAAACTTCCGCTTAAATTCTTTTCCTGCGTTGCTGTCAGGAGATGATTTCCTCTCTCTGATGTCGTTTGTGATGCGGAATCACCTGCTGGATGTTTTGAGGACGCACACAGCGATGTTTGCTTGCCGCATGTTTATGAAACGTTCATGGTGTGTTTGTGTGTCTGCACAGTCGACGTCTGCAGCACCAGCGGCCTGTTTCACAGAGACGATGTAGCCGGCTGTGTCTGGGCTTTAATCTGGTTTAATGGTCGTGTAAAGATGGTTCACATTAAATAGTGTTAGATCACCATGGCAACCAGGGCTGGACGGAGCAAAACCTAATCAAAACGAAAAATCACTGAGTTTACAAGAAATCGAGTGAAAGAGATCCTCATGATTGTTTACCTCAATAATTAAGTCAAAAGCAGAAAAATGTTTTCTCATTTTTATCAATTTATTAAACAGCAAAAGTATTTTTCTTGATTGAGTCATCGTTTGGTCTTTGAATTATCAGAACGTTGTAAAAAATATCTTACAATTTCTTCATCCCAAGTCGATGGCTTCATAGGTCTGGGCAATATAAAGGTGTTCTGTTATCAAGATTTGACACTACATATCCTCTTAGATATTGGGTTTCATTACATGGTGATGTGGAGTAAATGATGTTTTTTCCTGATTTTAAAGGCTGCATCACAGTAAGGTGATGTCATTTTCTCAACTTTTCAGACAATTCTACTTGTTTTAATACTAGATTTTACCCACTTAGTCATTATATCACCGCGACTATTGTTTGCTAATCAAAAACGCAGTTGTGTTAATATTTTTTGAAAGTGTTAATAGTCAGTCCTACAAAATTGACACATCAGGCGCCATAGGGTAAAAAAAAAAAATTTTTTTTAATGTAATGTTCAATTTTTTCTTCCATTTCTAACATTAATGAAGTGATTTTAAGGAGATTTAAAAATATTGAGTTATTATTTTCAGCGCATATTGTCCAGCCCTATGTCTTTTGTTTTGCCTGTTTTGTCCCATTAGCAATCAAAAACACAAAAACCATCCATTTGTTGTAACAGTAAAACAGCAAATCGTCAAGGAACTTTGTTTTTTTTTTCTGTCCCCAAGATGATAAATGGATTCTAAAAATTGTTGACCGTAAACGTCCTTCTTTAATCAACCAGTTGATTAATTGACTCATAATTCATAAATATGTTTTTCCTTTTAACTGAATCCCCTACTAATTGGTTGATTAAATTACAAATTGTAATAATAAACATTTTCAGTCACTCGTTGCTGTTTGCTGTAAACTCGGGGTCGTCGCTTCGATCTGCAGCTCTTTTTTCATTCATGTTGACGCGTCCTTGAGTCCGAATCTAAACCATTAGGAGACAATTTCATTTACCTCTCAAGCAAACTGTAGATAGTTTGAAACTGCCAAACATTTTCTGGTTCCTGCTTTTCACATTTGGAATTCTGCTTTTCTTTGTCATCTTTCATTGTAGACCAAACTCAACATCTTCTAGAATTTTCATCAACCAAAATTTCACACTGGGCTCTGGGAAGTTGTGATAGCCATTTTTCTCAGTTTTAACACTAATAGATTAAATGATGAAATATTAAATGAAAAGAAAATGGGCTGTTTAATTGTAAATGAAAATAACCATTAGGTAGAAACCCTGATGATTCCCTCATGTGTTATTATTATTATTATTATTGTTATTTATATTATTATCTTTTACTACAGCTGCAGAAACCACATTTCCCAGCAGATGTCATTGTTTCATCTGGTTCACATTCAGTCCTCCACTCACAGTTTGGATCATGTTTGTCAATCACCAGTAAGTAATCAATAAGTTACTCCACTGCTTTAGCACTAACTCCTATAAACAGAGCCAGATTCATGTTGAACAGTTAAAAAAAAAAAGATCCAAATCAATCCAGCAGATTCAGAGACCAAGTCTTCTTTTGTTCCACACTTTCTTCTTCCCTGCCAGACCTCGTTGCCTACGTTACCCACAATGCAACTCAAGCACCTGAGTAGAGACGAGGTGCTGCAGAGGTCTGGCAAAGTCACTTCTTTGTCAAACCACAGCAACAAATATTTTTTCATTTTCAAACGTGAAGTCACAAGTCAAAACTGTTAGAAGTTACAGGTGGTTAGAATGATTACGTGTGTTACAGATACTACACATTTTTATATATAAAAGTGTAAAAATTTAAACAGGTCAATTAAAGTTAAAGTAGGCAGATTATTTTTGGTGTCGTTGGACAAAAATACCATAATAATCTTTAAGCGTTTTTTAATTCAGGCGGCCTGAAGGAAAACTAGACTTCTCCACCTCTGCTTGGCTCTGTATTCAGACCGTGATGAGACATTCAGCCAATCATGGGTCATTTCGGAGAGCACGTTGTTTCCGTTGGCTGCTCTGTGCTGTGTTTCTAAATGACAGGTGACGACACTACGAGCTGATTGGCTGATGAAATAAGTGATGTGCCTTCCGTTCCAAAAATGGCCTCTGGCAACAGTAGAGTGCTGAAGTAACGCCCTTCCAGTGGCTCCCATTGGACCTTAATTCGACAAATGTTTGTACAGTAGTGAATGGACAGGGAAAAATTATTTCTTAAAACCCGTTTAAATTCTGTCCATACTGTCATTTTAAAAGATAATTTTACAAATCAATAAAGTTGAAGTTTGTTGTGAAGATGGTTAGGAACCATTTAGTTTTTGCGAAACCGCTCAGTAAATTACGTCTCTCGTCTCGCACGTTATATGTCACCAACGCTAACTTGGCTGTGACTTTATTGGTTTCTTTTGTTCCTTCAGAACAAGTGAAAACAGGAGATAAAAATCAATACAATCATGAGTATGTTGAGAGCTGCAGCTCAGCAAACAGAGTGAGTCGGCTCTGAGAGAGATCGTTAAGACGTCATTTAGGCGTCGAGCGTGTGTCGTCTTTCTAAATACGTATTTTCAAAGTCTTCTACTTCAGCAGTTTTGAGATAAACTGTGGCTTTCTTGACTTGCAAAATTATCTTTTGAATTGACAAATATATTTTAGATTGGCGGTAGAGTTCAAACAGGATAAAAATATATATATTTTTCTCTTTTTTCATAGCCTACCTCATGTTTTTTCCTAATGTAATGTCCATGGAGTCCAGCGCTCTATCAGCCGGCTTGAGTCGAGCTGAGACGAACCCGTTTCCACCGCCGCAGCTTTTCCTGCAACTGTTTCGTGTCACTGTGACTCTTCGGTGTAAGCCGGTTTTCAAAGAGAGACCGGCAACAAACAAAATAAAACGCAAGTCAGAGCAAAAACAGGGAGGGAAGGGTGCAGCGGAGTTGCTTCCTTAGGAGTCTCATGCGATAGCTAGCTTGATCCCCAAAGGCTGCCCACCTCAACTTGAACAGATTTATTTACTGGAGCTATTTTAACTATCTTATATTTCTATAACACGATAAAAATTAGTAGTAAATAATCGAACACGATAAAACATAAGCATAACAGTCAGCGGGGAGATTTTTCTGTCTTTGAGTGTTTTTCCCTTTAATACCTTGAGTACGTTTTACTGGTCGTGCTCATGTTATTGAGTAAAGGGTCCAAAAAAAAGACCCAAACTGTTTCTGTTGAACTGACTTTGTGAAACAGGCCTCAGAGCTGCATCGATCTGTGCACGTAAATGAGAAATTCTATTAATCGTATCCATGACAGTGGAAGCTGGTTTCCACACAAATAAGTCACAAGGATTTCTGTTGCTCGTCTGTTTAGTTAAAGGGAATGACGATATTAACATTTCTGTACTGATAAAACCAAACTCTTTGTCAAGTTCATCTGTGTTTGTCCGTCACGTCAGCGGCAGCCCTGTAGCTGTAATTTCTCTGCAGGTTTCTGTGGCGTTTGGCCATGAAGACAAACTCCATCATTCATACTCAAAGATGCTGCAGACAGTAATGCTAGAAATCTAACATGATGTAAAATTACTACACAGGGTTAACTATTGAATCACATCTGCTGGACTGTATGTTTTGTTTTTAGCCGTTATCATGGATTTGTTCTAGAGCCATCGATGACAAGCAGGTCTACAGGAAATGTAAAAATATGTAAATTAGTCTTGTGCTCCTGCAGGGCTGGATAGAGACTTAATTTCAGGTTGTAACAGACTGAACGATAAAACTTCTGCTAGACAGTGCAAAGATATTATTGAGACACTGATGTGGATGTTATGGCCACGTCGAAGTTCAGGGTATTAAAGTCACTTGTATTAAAGTTTACTCAGATCCTCAGTTTACAAAAACGTTCACGGTTAAACCAAATTAGAGCTAAATCTGATTTCAACTGTTTGTAGCGTCTCTCCTGTAATAATTCCTCGCCTTGTTGACTTGCACTATGAAGGCCTTGTTCAGTATGTGTGATCATCAATAAAGGTTTCAGTATGTAACAAAATGATGTTCTTTTTATTGGAAATGTTCATTTTGTTGTCAAATGGATTTTGTACCACTTTGACGTTATTGATGGTAAATTTAGAAAAGCTTTATTCATGTTCATGTGTTATTTATATAATGATTTTGGTCCATCAGGAACTCCTCTGATGGACCAGAAAGCGCCAAACAAAAGTGATGAGGAGGATGAAAACCCAACAGAGGGACTTTTCTCAATCTGGCAACCCCAAAAGTTGTTCTTAATGCAGTCTGATGTACTATGGAAATTGTACAGTGTTGCCTGCAGGCAGCATTCAGACATTTGTTTTTATATTTCAAATAGCATCCATTATGACCTGTTGATGCTATTGAGTATCTGCTATCATCATCCTTTTCGAAAGGGTAATTTTTGAATTTTAAACGATATTTCTTTTTCCATTCCTTACTGTTATGGTACAGTGTTGCTTCAAGGCAACGCACCCCAAAAAGTACCTCTACAAAAAATAATTTTTGAGGTAAGCCATTAATGCCTTGCTGATGGTACTGATAATGTGATGCATTTGAAAGTGGTATGGTGACAGGGAATTTTAAATGGGTTGCCATGAGATTTTGATGACAATGTTTCCTTTGACTTTGACGAAGTCGTAAATTACAAATCACCTGATTGATTACAGTAGAATCGTTTAATTCGGGTCAGTTTTAAGATTCGTAGATCCAACAGGAAGTCAATGCATCAATAGTTTGTATACTTACTGAACAGCTCTGACTTTTTTCACTTATGGTATGTACTGCAGCTGTCCACATAAAGTACATACTGTTGCATGCAGTATGCATACAGTGGGCCAGAAGTAGTAGGACATCCTGGTATTTTTGGCATACTGCATTTGACATTCTATGTGTTGGGACATACTAATTTAAAATTTTTTTTTTTTCGCTTACTATATAGTAGAGTAGTGTGCGATTTGGAACGCAGCAAGTCTTTCTCTGGCATACTAAACAGTAGGGTAGTATTGGAACGCAGCCCTGGTTTAGACTTTCAAGTTCCTCTTTGGGAGGAACTCTGTCCGTTTGTGACCAAAGAAATGTTAAACCGACATTCCCATCATCCTCAGCTGTACTATGTGCCAATTAGCAAGTGCTTTCATGCTAACATGCTAAGCTAACGCAAACACTGTAAAGAATAATACCAGCCAATAACTATTGTGAGCGTGTTAGCATGCTACATTAGCTGTGCTAATATTGTGTTCTTCATGTCATATCTAAACCAGTTAAAGTTTTGGACATCTTTCAAATCAGCTTTTTTTTTTTTTTTAAGTATAATTAAACTGACCAATAATAAAACAGTTTGTATGTAACAATTTATTAAAACAGTAGCAGTCTAGGACATTTGGTCCCCTGGTTTAAAAACAACAGTTCAACATCTTTCAGATCCCGTTATACAAAACAAAGGAACATAAATGTGTTTAACATACAGAATGGCAACTGAAAAGAAAAGTGGCTGATGTTTAATTTATTAAATTCAGACAAACAGATCAAAGTGCAGGCTTTTTTTTTTTGCAGTTACACAGACGATCCTTGAGCACTTTCTCTTTTCCTGTTTTAAGGAGACTCCATTAAGAGGTCATTTGGTCACAAGAGTTTTAACAAGCCCACTTTTTGTGTAATAGGACCGAGTCAATGATTCTTGCAACAGCAGGTTTAATCTGGGTGATGATTCGAGAAATTGAAAAATTACAAAAGTTATGTACACAAAAGTAGATGTGATTCGTTGTGTCACAACATTTGGACATTTCTGCTCTAAAAATATTTTCTACATGGGGCGTAATTTAAATATTGTACTTTTAAAAACAAACTATGTCAGATCGGCACATTGTCCAGCAGTCTGGTAAAAACTACCTTGTAGGAATGGCTTAAAGGTTTCAAAAAGTGTCGAAGAGGCACAAAGAGAGTTCAGTAGAGTTCACACACTAGACACTGCAGCAACCCTTAAGAAGAGAAGAAGAAACATCTAAAAAAGACGGAAAAGCAACAAGTCTTCTACAGTGTCCATGGCTGTCATCTCAACCCGAGCAGGTGCATCAGTTTATACATCCTCTTCCTCCTCCTCCTCCTCCTCCTCCTCCTCATAGTATCGGTTTCGTTTGATCATTTCCTCCACTGTCAGCACCTCCTGCTCCTCATCCTCCTCCTCCTTCTCATCCACCTCCTCGCTGTCCCAGAAGCCCACATCCTGAGACGACCGGCTGGCCTCCACCTCTCCTTCAGGAGACGACATGTCTGTCGGTGTCTCCGGACGTTTCAGAGGCGCCATCTCTTCCTCCAACACACCTCCATCCTCCTCCTCCTCCTCCTCCTCCTCCATCTTCTCCTCCCCCTCTTCCTCCTGCCCAGGTTGTTCATCTGGAGTGCTGATGTCTTCCTCGTTGGTGAGTTGATGGTCCAGCATGTTTTCGCTCTTCATCTCTCCCTCCTGTTCCTCCTCTCCTGAGCTGGTGTGAACGTCCACACAGCTGTCTTCAGTGGGCGTCTGGCTCTCGGACGATTGGCCGCCTTGCTGTAGCTCCATGCTGGAGGGTTCAGGACTGAGCTGTCGCTCGTCCACAGGACTTTCTTTTCCAGCTGAAGGAGCAGGTGTGTCGTCAGGTTGTCCTGCCACAGTGAAGGGCAAGCAGCGCTCCTTCAGGTTGGAGCTCCGGCGCAGGCAGGGCGTGTCTCTGGCCTGTTCAGTGTCTGAGGAGGGTGAGTCCTCCTCTGGGGGCCACTTGGGTCGGATGGGCTTGCTGACGGAGCCCCCGTCGATGGTTGTTGATGCTTCACTGCGGCTGGTTGCGTCTTCCAGCTCTGATCTTGGTGGCCAAGAGATTTTCAGCCTGCGGGTCTCAGTGGGTCTGTCGGCCTTCTCTGATGACCCCTGACCCAGAGCCTCCATTGTTGCTGTCAGCACGTTGACCTTAGCCAGCGGGGAGTCCTCCACACTGGGGCTGTCCATGTCTGAGGCTGGGGCCGGGCTCTGGGTCTTTGGCTTTGACGGAGTGTTGGACTGAGGTGAGGTCTCTCCACTCTCCCCTTTGCCCTCCCACAGCTCTTTGTGGGGCCGGTGGCCGAAGCCCTCGTCATAGTTGCCCTTGGCCTTGAAGAGCTGGCAGAAGTGCGGCTTGCAGTAGACATTGTTGTGCAGGGAGGCGTAATTTGCCAAACTGGTCCGGAGAGAATCAAAAAACTTGATGTCACTAGATGTGGCATGGTAAGGTGAGGAATTCTTTTAACTTTCATGCTATTGAACTAGGGATGCACGATATTATTGTGACGTTATCAGTTAATATTGGCTGTAAAATTAAATATCGGATATCAGCCAGCACGCCAATATCTGCCGATACAATAACCTATAAAATAATAGACTGCTGTTTCCTCGATTAAACTCTTGAGTCAACGCCATGTTTCCCATGTTCCCTGTGGACAGATGTTATGTTTACTTGCTTTGTCACTTGTGAAACAGGCCAAACTTGCCCTGGTAGGATGTATCTTATTTGTTTTGTTTAAAAGCAATTGTCATAAATAAATCTGACATGTTTTACATTCTGTAAAGTCAAGTATTTTTCTTCTTTTGCACAAGGAATGAATATTACATAATTTTAAGCTTTGCGTAGTACGCCTGCATTTGCTGGCGGGCCAACACAGTAAGAGTACACGTAATAAGACTGTATGTAAATTCCACTATGCAATTTGGTGTGGGGAAAAAAATGTACATGTATATCAGTATCGGTTTCGATAATCGGCCAAATGGGTTGTGAAAGATCAGCATATTGGATATCAGCAAAAAATCCCAATATCATGCATCCCTACATGAAACTGTTAAATGCTAACCTGAGTTTGGTGTTGCAGTGTGAGCAGCGGAAGCAGGAGCCGTGGTAGATGTGCTGGTTGGCCACCAGCCTCTCAAGAGGATAAACTGTCTTCAGACAAGACACACATGTCTCCCGCACAGGCAGGCGGAAGCTCTGCACGCGCACACACACACACACACGTTGATTAATTACCACATGACATAAATGTGTACTTTCTGTGTGAAGGTGTTTTCTGTGAGGACCCACTTTGGAAGTTTTCAGCTGAGAAGAGTCTTTCTGATTGGAGGATGCAGGAGTGTCTGGAGCAGATCCTGTGACATCACAAAATGACTAGTATGAGAAAAGGTGGTGGCACGCTTTGAACACTAGATGGAGCCGTTTCTGTGTTTTACACAAAAAATGACATGCAGAAGAATCAAAACTTAAGCAGTGGAAATAGTTCAAAATTGCAGATGTTCTAGTTTCCAGATCAAGTAGAGACGAGTCTTAAGACTGGATTCTTCGTGTTTCAGATTTAAAATAATCTACTTCAGGTGTTTTTCTCCATTACCAACACCTAGACATCCATTTTAATGATAGTTGTAATTAGAGAATTAAAATCTGAACATCTAGAGTCATGTAACCATGTGGAAAGTAAATTACCGTTGCTCTCTGAGGTGAAACACTTCCTGCTGTTCGGTTCAGACTCTGGACTCTGTAACCAGAGGAGATGATGTTTAAAGAACAAAATCAGTTCTGCTCTGCACTGCAAACTGTCACATATTTGGATGTGGCAAGCTTTACAAATAAATCACACCGTGAAACATCCAACAAGTCTAAAATATGATGGAACTTATAATCATTTAAATTAAACTAGTGAACAGAAACTGAAGGCTTTGTCACAGTGTAGAAGGCGCAAGTTCTTAAAGTCTCACTCACCATTTCCAGGGCGCATGGAGGAACGTTCTCCTTCTGCTTCACACACAAACTGTCCAGCTGATCGCTCTGACAGACAGACAGGAAACAAGACAGGAAGTTCACTGACTGAAAACATCTAACCCACAGAGCTCCTCTGAAATAAAACCTCGGCTGCCTCTGGCCGTTTATTTGCCACTGGGATGAGATGCATCTTGATTGCCTCCCGTCCAGATTTAGTATCAGTGATTGGATTTAACTACGAGACAAACCTGTCACTTTAAAAGCTTTAGTACCAGGATAAGGAGAGGAGTGTAATGTTAGCAAGCTTCCGGTACTGTGGTGCTTTCTTTTAGCTGCGACCAGCAGCTCTGTCGGTCAGTCAGTCCACAAAAATTCTCCACTCTTTGGCGGCCACAGTTTCTGCCCTAGGAGGCTGAAATTTGGCAGGGAGATCAGGTGTGTGTGTGAGAAGGTGTGTGTTTGTGCCAATTGGCTAAAAGGGGGCGTGGCAGTGGAGCGGCCTCTAACAAAAAGGCACACAACTTCTAAACGGATTCGTGTAACATGGCCAAACTTATTAAAAACACAGACATATTCGTTGGTCATGACTTGGGGAGTGTCACAGAGAGCCCACTCTCTTTTGCAGGAATGCCCTGATCTCAATCACACCTGGAAACTGCCCAGTGCAACCAGTCTGAGCAACTGAGCAGCTCCACTGGAGCAGGTGGGTTAAGCACCTTGCTCAAGGGCCCCCAGAGGTGGTAAGCTGGGTGGGGCAAGCAGTGCCTTCAACTTTCCCCTCACTGCACAGTCGCAGGTGAGATGGCAAAGTAGGGTTAATGAAAATTAAACCGATAATATATAACTTTCCCGCATCAAAATGTCAAAATTCTTCCAAATAAATAAATCACAATGTGTTTGTTCTATATTATGTTGAGTTGTTGACACTCAACATCCCAACAATGATCAAACTCAAAGTAATCTATTATTTTCTTCAAGCTGACGTTTGTTTCGTTTGTCTCCCGTGTCTAACTTTCGGGGTAACATCAGTCAGAGAGCGAGGCAGGAAGTCAGCAAACATGAATCGAACTTTAACACATCGAATCTTGTCTGTGAACATTTCGGCCTGACTCACTCCATTGTTGAGGTTGTTTAATAATGAAATAAACAAATTCAATGATTTCACGCCGCTTCATGACGTCAAGCTCTGACTTTTGTTTTCATTGTTTTTAAAGGGAGGCCTCTAGTGGCAGAAGTTACATATTGCATGTTTACGGCAGTGAAGGGATTTAATGTTGCACTTCCATAAAACTGAGGAATCACATGCAAGAAAAAATGAAAATAAAAATGGAAGCAGCAGAAAGTAATAAATGAAAACTGAGTCACCTGTAACTTAAAAACATGATTCTGAAAGGAGTCGTTTTGTATGAGTGCTTTTAGTTTTGATATTTGTAGTTTGATGCTTATATTTTTGGACTTTCACCCAAGTAAATTTTGAATGCAGAACTTTAACTTGTCATGACATCTGAGTGAGATCTTTCCAGCATGTCAGTGGGGTAATGACGTGTGTTGTTCGGGAGGATGAGTGACAGGAGTACTCACGCCGACTGAGGTGGGAGGGACTTCCTGTTTGGAGATGGCAGCTTGGTAAAGGGCCATCCTGTCCCGCAGAGGAGTGGACTCTGCCAGACTTCCATCTGGTACAACACACACACACACACACACACACAACATTGAGAGTGTCATGATTAAACCTCCACAGATCGTAGTACTCAGCAGCTCGATCTTGTTTAGCAAACTAACCCTGTTTGGAAGCATCACATCACATCACAGCTGACATTTGTCCGTTCAAACTGGTCAACGATGCTTTTTAAATATTCGCTGCATCTGCAGTTTTGTTGCAGTCCATTGTTTTCTGGGAGCGTTTAGTGAATCGTGCATTGCATGAAGCCGTTTTTGATGATGTTTAATTTCTCTGTCCTTCATCGCAGTTCAGATGGAGTGCAGAATGTGCAGGTCAGTCATGCAGGCTGTGGACGGGAACATGAGGTCAGAGGTCGTCTGCTGCATGGAGGGAAACGGAGGTTCATCTCTTCCTGTCTGCTGATCACAGCGGTTCTTCAGCAGGGTGTGTGTGTGTGTGTGTGTGTGTGTCACCACTTCTGGGCAGGATGTGATCCATCCAGAGGAGGCCGGACAACACTCAGAGTTTTTGAGAACAGTGTTTTTGCCTTTGACATCTGGTAAACCGGGCACTGTCCTGGTGGGCTGATGCATCTGTGGACTGGTTGACAGCTAAATTTTTTTTTTTTTTTAGCGAGGGGCACAGAACTGGCCAGCTGGCACCAGATTGGCTGACTGACCCATCAGATGAGAGGGACTGGTGGCATTGAGAAGTAAAGCTGCAACAGTTAATTAATTAACTGGATCGCAAAGATTCGCTCTGTTCTCTCTTCTAAAGATGCGGATGTCCTCATACACGCCTTTGTAACATCCAGGCTAGATTACTGTAATGTCCTTCTGTCAGGACTGCCAAAGAAATGCCTTCGAAGCCTGCAGATGGTGCAGAATGCAGCAGCCCATATTTTGACCGGCTCATCCAAACATGATCATATTAGCCCAGAGCTGGCTTCCCTGCACGTCAGAGCTGATTTTAAGGTGCTGTTACTTACTTATAAAATAGTAAATGGTCTTGCACCGGCCTACCTGACTGATGTGGTTGATCTTTATGAGCCTGCATGTTCTTTACGCTCTCAAGGAACTGGTCTTCTTAATGT
>JAQLOL010000002.1:28206061-28220856 GCA_029783665.1 Naso thynnoides | reverse complement strand
CACCTGATGGTTTAGCCTCTAAAATGTGAAGATTTGCTGCTTTTCTGTGTCATTTATAATAATAAATGACGAGTCTTTGTTTTTTTTCGCACAAAATAAGGCAATTTGAAGATTTCACAATGGGCTCTGTGAAACTGGGATGAGCATTTTTCACACTTTTTTTTAACATTGCATGGAATAACTATTGTGAAAATAATCAGCAGATTAATTGATAATGAAAGTAATCATCTGTTGCTGTGTAGGAATGCCTAACCTTGACTCTCATCCTAACTGTAACTATAACCTAATATGAACCCTTCCAAATACAGTCAAAGAAGACTAGACACACACACACACACACACAAACACTCGCACACCCACAAGTGGGACCTCAGGGGTAAAAGGCAACTTGAATCTATTCCCACTGGTAAAACCGCTTTTCCGTGAAGTCCAAACTGCATCTCATCGTGTCTTTTTTTCCATTTTAACCACTAGTCCGACTGTTTTTGGTCCTACTTGCACCTGATACAGAAAACTCTAAATATTTCTAGCCCCTGCTGTGCTCCATGATGCTAATTTTAACTTCTAGATTGGTCATATCTGAAGCAAGGCAACTGACCTTTGCAAAGCCCCGCCCCATGTAAATACTTCTGCTTGGCCTGTCAATCTTGTGTCCTTTATCTCAGAGTACTCTTTTCAGTTTAGCTTGGAACCGTTTTAACTGACCCTATCAGTCATAATCGGCAGTCAGCAGGCTAACATCGCTTAATAAGTTGAGTTGACTTGTTTTTAAAGCAAGAACCCTGTGACAGGAATCTAAAATATAAGTCATTCAGTATAGAAGGATAATTCGATATTTTGACAACAGCTTGCTGCACTTCTTTGTTTTCTTTTACATTTTCTCTTTGTTTATTATTGGATCACATTCCATCTTTAAAGATGCTTATCATGACGTAGCCTACTTCATTGGAATATGTAGATGCTGCACTGTTCGGTCAATGAAAACAGTTGCCCTTCATTTTATAACCAATGAATAAATGACCAATAAAGTAAAGTTCTTAATTTGAGTAGATATCTATCAGCACCAATCGGTATTGTGCAACCCTAATGATATATTTTAACATAAACTGGTGCACTTTCTTAAACAAAACCTACATGGTGATGTGCTAGTGGTGAACTGCTGAGAGAAGCTGATTCCTAAAGTTCAGAGGTTGGTAAACAAGTTTTAGCTCTTTAAGCTGCATTACTGTACACAGAAAGATGTATGGCATACTGTAAACTACGCAACATAGGACTGCTAAATCCTAATTTTGCCTCTGGCACCATGATGGTTAGAGCTGGCTCTGCACTGGCAGAGGAACATCTGTAGTACTCCTTATAACTGAACTGGGAGCAGGATGTACACTTTAACCCTAACTTGGTGGAAATGAGATGTTTTGGCATCACAAATGGTGAAGAAAAGTCTTTGAACGTGAGTCTTAAAGGTGAAAGATGAAACGTGTTGGCTGATGTTGGAATGAAGTATAGCACTCGATGTAAAAAAAAGGAACAAATAGTTAAATCTATTGAAAAAATAAATTTGGAATTGGGCTCAAGCCACGTCATTATCATCTGTTGTGTAAGATTCAAATAATAAAATGGATAAGAGGCTTATTTCTATGGTTTTAGCACAGCGAGAGTAATTTTGTCGCACTGAAATGTAGACAGTGAATGTGGTTGTGAGACTGCCGTCATCAATTTGATAGCCAGGCCACAAAAAACCTTTATACAATCCAGGGATACATTATGATCTTTCATAGTCCAGATTTTTGACCCAAGTTTAAGAAACATTAACTTAAATTTACCATCATAACTGTCATCATGACGGACAGTGAGTATGACTTCTGTTGTGTTCTTGACCTTCTCTCGCACATGTTCTTGTACTTCAGCACATAAAACTGAGATGACGGATTAGGCTTGGGCAGTATCGAAGAATTATGGCACTCCAAGGTAAAATAAAGTCAAGCGTTTATAATTTTTTAGTGCTGTCAAAAGCACAGGTGCTCGGTTAAGGTTAAACTGAGGGCCATGCTGCAATAATGTGATGTTTGGAGGAGCACAGCATGCTTTACCGAAGGTCGGTCATCACTGATGGATCTGGCTGCTGTAATAAGAAACATGGTGACTGCAGTGTGTGGGGACACGGATACAGGAGGACAGAGGACAGACACCTCTGTGTCTGTTTGGGAATGTTAGTCCCTTTTAAATTTCTGTGATTGTGAAAGCACAGCTTTTGCATTTTTTATACAGAACCCCCTTGTATACCGCACACCTTTGTATGTTGTCAGGTGTGAAAGTTTGATGAAATAGATACCGCCCAAGCCTATAAAAGATTGTAAAGTAAAAAACTACTTTAACTAAGCGGTACTGTTTTTCCAGAGCTGATACAGCTATCGATTACTAGTACCGTAAGTCAAGTTTTATAACTTTTGTGCCAAAATTTTCAGCAATAGAGAGACCCCAACACAAAGCTGCCTTTAAATCAACATGTTTTATGAAATGTGTATGTTTTTCTGCTCTGCAGATTGGGACATTTTTGTGTTCAGTAAAATATGCTGATTCTGATTATACGAGAAATGACGAATATTTAAGCTGATTACCTGCCAAACTGATAATCGGTCTGTCTCTAGTTCATCATAAGTCACATTTCCCTTTGGCTTAGGGAATTGTTACTTATTGGTTGATCAGCTAATCATTGCAGCTGTAGAAGTCTGATAGCTGAATCACAGGGAAACTCGAGGCAGCCTTGAGAATGATGTGATATCTACAAAGTATCACACTAATAGTATGTTTTGTGTTTTAGATGCAGTCTGGGCCTTTGTCCTGAGTGGTTTGTGTCTCAAAAAAGGAGGATTTGCAGCACCGATAGTCGTGTAGTCATCACATTCCTCCGCAGAACAGGAAGGCCGTGCTGCAGCAGAGGTCAAGACCCGCTCTGTAGCATACTGCTCATTAGCACTAATAAGAAGGCCACCGCTTATTTTTCGTAAATGTCTTTTGAACAGAATTTTGATCAACAGGACATTGCCTTATATATGTAGCTTCAAATGGGATCAAAGGTTTAGGTACAGAGGGAGAGAGAAATGGAAATGTTTGCTCAAGTATGTGTGAGAATGCATGGATGCGTGTCAGTGAGGCCACTGGTGGGATGGGTTACGTGGCAACATGAGAAGGCCAGAAAAGTCTTTGCCTGTCTCACTCTCTGGCCTCTGGATGACCTGTCATCACCGGTAATCCATTCTCTTCAAAGGTGGTAAAAACTTGAAGGCCAAGGCCGCAGTGTTTGCATTGTGTGACATTTTGCCGGATTAAATTGCCACACTGAAAAATTTCAAGCGCGGCCTGCTGCTCATCGTTTCTGAGAAGGTGACTCAGTCTGACATAAAATTATTTGCTGTACCTTTTGGATAAGAAGTTTCTGGACTGAACTCAGTGTTGATAGTTTGCACAGAATCGAACCACACATATGAACACTGAAGACTGGTCAGCTCAAGGTCAAAAGTGTTGTTTGGCTGTTCATGTTTGGGCCAAAGTGTGACACAGCTCTTTGGCTCCGAACATGAATGAGCAGTAATTGACATCACCAAAACAGATGACCACGAGGGAAGTGGAATTTTGCCCGATGGCTTGTGTACATTACTGCGTGTACTGACTGTTTTCTGGTGTCATCCATTTGAATGTTTGTTGGTCCCAAGCGCCACATACGTCTGCATTTGTTGACTGTCGTCTGAAGTCTCTGACCTGGATGACCCGGTACACAAAACAAAAAGACAGGCAAACAGGTCATCTCTGTAATACAATCCAAACAGAAGGGGAGGAAATGCACTTTCAGTAACTTGTTTAAAAAGAAAAAAAGATCTCAAAAATAGGGCTGGGCAATATATTGATATTGTATCACATTGTGATATGAGACAAGATGTTGTGACAGATAATGGTGCAAATTTTGTCTTTTCCTGTTTGAAAAAGCTTCATTACAGTAAAATGAAATGATTTTCTGAACTTAGCAGACTGTTCTCCATGGTCTTTTATTTACCTTTACCCACTTATTCACATTACTGATGATTATTCGTCAAACAGTGTCATTTGGTTAATATTTTGTGAAATCACCAAGAGGCATTATTACAATATTGTCTCGGTATTGAGGTATTTGGTCAAAAATATTGTGATATTGACTATTTATTTCACCTTAGCTGCTCCAGTGCACAACAAGTCGTCAGTCACAACCTACATGAGCAATAATCATCTATCGATTGTTATGAAACTTTACTATTGTGATATTTTTTGCAGCTGTAGGCCTACTCAAAAATATACAAAATCGAAAATGTTTGCTCTTTGAAATAACTAGGGTTGGGTGTTGGCGAGGACTTCACGATACGATATCCATTATGATTCACAGGTCATGATATGATACAGATATCAGGAAAATAAATAGTGAAATATATTGCTGTATCGATTTTTTTAAGCACAGCTCTAGACATAACTCACTCTGAGTTGATGCCAGTGCCTTGTGATTCTCTGGTGAATCATTTCTTTCTTTTCCAGTGTTGCATAAATCACTTGGTCATGAGAAACCACGCACAGCTCATTATGACTGTGCTGTCTGCAGCATTGTGAGGTTTACATACTCATCATGTGTCTGTGGACTAGCATGCGTGTGTGCAGAAGACTTCATGCCCAGCTTCATGATATCAGGTCAAATGATTTTCATGCAGGTGAAACAGGACGTGTCGGCCTCGACGCGCTGGCTTCCTTCTTCAGGTGACATCGCACTGATCCATTTCAGAGTGTCTGTCAGCGTCACCCATCTGTTTCACCCCGTCACTTGAAATGTGCCACACGTTGGCACAACACGGACGTGTTTAGGCTCTATCTTTACCTACTAATGTTCCTCCTGAGCTGCAGTCCTGAAGTGAAGCCAAAACTGTAATGTGGAAACATTCACACACTGTCCAAACAGAGGTGACATAACTGACCCATACAAACCAACACGCAGGATAAATCTTAACATCTCCCTCTCTTCATATCATTATATATTTGTACACATTTCAGTTCAAAACTGGTGTGACAGAAATCAAGGACATTTACCTTTCACTGTGGTGAATTGAAGTCCTGACATGCCGTTTTATCTCTATATTCTATGTCTGCTGTGTTAGCAAATGACTGCCTACTTGTTCAAAAGTTTCCATACAGCTGATAAATGTACGACAAGCAACTCAACAGAAAAACATATTCAGGTTTTCTGCCCATATGTCAAATGTGTGCACCGCAGTGCAAATGTCATAAAAACAATTCCACTCTTAGCAAATGCAACGTGAACCTCTGGGACACAAGAGCTGAGACGCTTCAGAAAAGCAAAGACTGCTTCTTAATAAATGGTTCTTGCTTCTTAGACGTCATTCAGTGGCTAAACTGAGATGAGTCACATTTTTGTCCCAGGTTTGCTTCGCTGTGAAAAACCGGCGCAGCATTCTGTAAAATTTGAGGAAAAGAAAGCCCTCCGAAATTTTACCTGTTGTAGTAAAGCGAAGGGAAACTATCAGGTGGCGCAAAGATTGAAAGAATTTCCAGTCAATCGGTAAGAGAAAATACTAATTACTGCCAGTCTTGTCTGCTACGGCCCAATTCCTCATATACAAGTCTTGCCGCTCGGGAGCCCTTGATACTTTCTGTGGTCACCAGGACATGAAACAACATAAATAGAATCAAAGTCAATTCTGGAAAAAAAAAATGCTTAAAAAGTTAAATGACTTTGCCCCAAAACAAAGTTTAAAATGAGTTTTTTCAGCGTGATAGACTTCTGTTGCGCACACGCACCGCTTTACAGCACAGACTTCTGTATTGGCTCATTACAGGTCGCCACAACGTGACGTCACACCAGAGCACTTAAACGTATAGATATTGTATTACGTAACTAACCTCACTTCTCTCTCGGCAGTCCTGTGTGTCAGAGTGATGTTCTCCTCTTAGAAGTCCGTCTGCTGTCACCCCAAATTGATGGAAACTGTTGTGACTCTCAAAGTTGCAGTTCAACAAACGGTCAGCATATAGATCTTCTGGTTCTGCAGCACGAAATCGGCCGTTGGAGGGGGGAGAGGCGCGATGTGCGCCGTCTTTGATCGGTGCCAGGTGTCACACGGCTCAGCTATCCAGTGTGTTCTGGGGGAAACCCTGGTTCGTGAGGACTAACCTTGGCTCTACTGGTCGGTGCTGGTTGGTGTGCAGTCAGTCAAAGTTTGATATCAGCTGACAAGTTTTATACAGAAGTGTTTTTCCAGAGTTATGGCACACAACATGTGTGTCCAGGTTGGAAAAAAACACTCGACATTGAGCTAAAAGCTGCTTAAGTCACCACTGTAAACACTTCAATGTAATTCAATGTAAATAGCAACGACATCACTGAGTACGTCTGCATGTCAATTTCCATAATGAACTGCCGTGAACTGAAAGCTCGAGGAGGGAAGGCAATAAATGAAAGTTCAGCATTAACAGAGAACGGCCTAAAACGTGCAAAAACATTGAGATTTGTCTCACTGTTGCTAACACTTTTCTTAGAATTACAACAATTATACCTGAGTGTTAGACAGGACCAAAGGCATAGTCACACTGTTCTATATATATATATATATCTGCCTGCATACATTTACATGTGCAGTATGTGTGTCAAGTGACCCATTGTCACCAGTTGACGTTGTTCGTGGTGAAGACACAGGAAACAAATGAGCGAGCCGAAAGAAGTGAAAGCGGACAGCAGCTCGCAGTGTGACCACAGGCGAGTTAACCAGTGACTCTAATAGGCTGACCGTGTAATGATTCTTAGAACATGTTTGTTTACAGCGTGTTTCAGGCTAAATGCGGTGTAAGGGGAACACATGACCTGGCTGTTCATTAGTAATAATGAGGCCGGATGCGTCCTCTCGTGTTTTAGTTACAGTGCAATCAAAAGTTTCCTTTTTGTCTCTCTGTCCTTACTTAGGTACTGTGGCTCATCTTCTCTTCAAATATATCATCGCCGTACAGGCTCAGTGTGCAGAGCCTGTGTGGTTTGTAGATTTGCATCTCAGAGTCCATGTAAGGTAAATGGCACAAACAGTAGCAGAGTTGATGTCATAGCCGGCCATAAATAGCTCAGTTATGTGCGGCCTGAACGGGAAAGAGGACGTAGATTGATGTGCCCACTGAAGAAGCTCAGTGGCAAATGTCACTGAATTATTTAATCAAAATGCTGCAGCAAGTTTGGTGTTGGACATAAAACAGTTTGTTAACCAGGCTGAGGCTGAGCTCTCAGTTCTCAGTTTCCTGTGTGCAGAGAAGCTTGCTGTTTGTTTTATCTGCCGTTTGTATTGCAATTATTTTTTTTGCAAGACCTGACACAAAGTACACAGTTTAAATGCAAATTCTACCAGTTTTCCAGGTAGCAATTTTTAGCTGCAACCAGCAGCTCCTTAGTCTGTCTGTCAGTCCACGAAAGTTCCTCACGCTTTGGCAGCCACAGTTTTTACCCGAGGAAGGTTGAAATGTGGCATTAAGGTCAAGTGTGTGTGTGTGTGTTCATGCCAATTGGCTTGCGCAAGATTTAGTAGAGAGGTTGGTCAGAAGCCAAAGGACGGCTGATTAACTGTTTGGGCCAACTGGCAGAAGGGGGCGTGGCCATGGCCGTGGTCTATAACTTCTAAATGGATGAATGTAACGTGGCCAAACTTTGGAGAAACACACACACACACACATACACACACACTTGACCTTAATGCCACATTTCGGCCCCACCCCCTTGCCAATTCACGCTTCTTTTCTATAGTAAATATAGATTTTTTTGAATTTTTAAGCGATTGTTCAAGCTTCTTAATTAGGATTAGCTGCTTTTATTTGTTTTTGACAAAACAAAAGATGAAGGTGAAACCTTGGGCTTTACGCAATTATGACAGGTATCACAGTTTTATTTTGTTTGTTTGTTTGTTTTTAATAAATAATGAAGCCATCGCGCATTCTTCTGGAGTTTCAGTACTAATGATGAAACCATAGTTCAATTTGATACTTTAGAGGAAACACATTTTTTTTGGAACATTTGCCAAGTCTAGTTGTTTCACTGCTGTCAGAGCTCTAAACCGTGCTCGAGCAGAATACGCTCTCCGAGCTCAGGCGCGGTTGGAAGAGGTGTGCATGTAACGCCGTCATGCTTGAGCACAATACGAGGCAACTTAGCCGAGTGTGAGTGCATCCTCAAACATGATTTTGTGATCAAAAAAGACATTTTTAATAGCTTTGCATGTAGTCTACCTGCAGCCATTAAAGAGTATAGGCTGTAGTTTAGTGTGACTAAAAGAGGTGGGTGCTCACACAAGTCAGCAAAAAAGTTTATGAAAAGTTTAGTATGTTTCAGTAGCAAAGTTCTCAGGGTCTTATCTTTGTGTACTGGTTGCAAGATAAATATGCAAGTGCTTGTTTACTGCTGGTATGTTGGCGTGTTTCCCGGCACAGATGCTCTTTCTCACCGTGACAGCACTTGGCTTTGCAGTTTAAGTAATTATTTCAAACATAATATTTTGTTTCACTGCCGTATATTTTCCACCTACCCACCGCTGCTCTCACGTCCTCCCTCTCTCCTTCTTCGTCCGACTTTTCTACCTAGTTCATCTCGCAGCCGACGGCGGATTAGAAAGAAATGCTGGATGAGACGAAGAATGTGTTTGTGTCTTGCAGCCCTCACTCCGTCTACGTGGATTTTGAAACGCTCTCCGCTCTGTTTCTCCCGCAGGTTTGGAGTCCTGATCCAAATCCACCTGATCGGCATTTTTCTTCCGCGAACTCAGCTGACATCCAGCAACGCCACTTGACTCCGCCGCCTCCTCCTTCTTTTTTCCTCGTCTTCCTTGTGAGCAGACATGCCTCCGGCGCTGGGTGGGCCCGCAGGGTACACCCCCCCCGAAGGTGGCTGGGGCTGGGCGGTGGTGGTGGGAGCTTTCATTTCAATTGGCTTCTCCTACGCCTTCCCCAAGTCCATCACTGTGTTCTTCAAGGAGATAGAGGTCATCTTCGATGCCACGCCCAGCCAGGTGTCCTGGATCTCCTCCATCATGCTGGCGGTCATGTATGCTGGAGGTGAGTTTTTTATTTTTTTGTTCCATATTGAAAAAAAACTTCTCTGTGAGTGATGTGCGGTCAAAATTGTTCCTGTTGCGTGATTGAAGCACCACACAGTAAAATAACATAAAGTCCAGTGTGTCAGACACACTTGTTGTACTTTTTTTTAATACCTATAAGTGGCGTGTCACCTGTTCACCGGTGTGACCGGGACACCAGTGTTGCAAGAGTAGCGTGGCTCTTTTTAAGAGTGTGTGACAGAACAGAGGTGAGAGAGTGGTGAGTTGGAGACAAGGAGTGTGTGTGGAGCAATGGGAAGAGTGCAGGCAGTTAGCAGTGAGGTTAGCAGGCTTTTTTATGTACCGTGCCGACTCAAGTTGTTTAGTAAATAAAGACCACAGCTCCTCAAGACCGACGCCGAGTCTCCCATGTCCTCTTTAACTACTGTTGGTGAAGTGAAAGGCGTTTGTCCCGAAGCAGAAACAACTTCTGCCCTGAAGAAACATGAACCGTCTCCCCTGTTACCCGACCGTGGACCGGATCCAAAACAGGAAACGGCTAATGCTGCCATAAAACGCACGGCAACATATTTTATTGTGTTATAGTATTTTACCCAAAAGATGGTGCTGTAATCAAGCTAAAGCTTTGTCAAGCAAAGCACCGTCATAACCGCCGGCGCAGCCGCCACCATCGCGGTCACGACTGTCGGCGTTGCTGCAGGCTGAGCTGGACTGTCGTGTGGCAGGATTGCAGACTTGTCAGCACACGGTGGAGCTACACAGCCGTACAGAAACTGCATGATGTGGACTTTTTTTATGTTGCACCTGACTGACCAAGTCAGAAAGCCAAGACAGCATGATTTGTGAGCGCTTCGAATGTGTTTTAAACGAAAACGAACTGAAATAGTGTTGAAAATAATCTGTATATATATATTTTTTAAATTAAAAATTAGCTGTAGGAAACCTTTTTTTCTCTGACAGACACCCAGTAACAGCCTGTGTCTTTTATACTGGTGCAATTTGTAATCCAGATTTTACGGTACATACAGCAGGTACAATAACTTTCTTGAGTAAGCACCCTCGGTTTAATTACTTGATCATAGTCAGCATTTTTGTGAACACTGGTACGCTCGCATTTCCAGTTTCCTGACTACTGACCAGTCGGAGCCTGCGTGAAACTCTGTCGTCAGGCTCGGAACGACCTTAACTCCTCGTCAAGGATCATCACCGGCGACGAGAATTGTTTCAACTGCGGTCAAGCCGGCAGTCTCTAAGACCAAAAAAGGCACCACAGCCAGAAGCGTGCTGGCAATTTTCTTAAATGTTCTCCGGGTTGAGCGTGCTGAAATGTCAGGCTATCAGTGCAACGTTCTGAGGCATCTGAGGGAGAACATTTACAGCACACGACCCAAAACGTGGCGAGACGGTAAGTGGGCTCTACAAAATGACAGCCCGCCCGTAAAAACACAATCACTGCTGCATTTAGCTTTGTTTGACTTCTTTCCGCTCCACAAAATTAAGTTTGGTCTCTGGGTCGGAGCCGTAGACCCAGGTTTTAGGTCCATGGTGAAAATCACAGAAGCGCACAAATAGGCGTGGGTGCCATGTCGTCGTTGCAGCAGTTATTCCGACCACTCAGTCCTCTGACAAATGCACCATTGGCCCGACAGCCTGTTAATCTGACGATGCAAAACCCATTGCTCTGACGTCCCATAGGTCTGTTTTAGTCCCACTCTGGGTCAGGGTCGTCCTCTTCAGGGCTCAGAGTCGCTTCACGCGGTCTGTGCCGTGTGTGTACTCGCCACATGTCAGGAGTGTCAAATCCAGTCCCTGTAATATTTTGCTAACCTTAACCACGGGGAAAAAAGAAAAGTACAAAAATTATAGACTCAAATGGTATAAAATAAATTAAGCAAGAGGAACGGGAACATACAAAACAAAATATGATAGCCTACAGAGAACCAAATAGGCTACAGATTAAATGAATAAAGTGAAACAAGATGGCTGCTGGTGAAAGAGACGGGTGAGTGTTTATGTCAGACTAAAGAGGCGGAGGACAGTCAGACAATGAGCAGTCCCCTATTCATGAAACTCCTGTGCTGATGTTTATTAAGCAGTGAAACTTGTTATGCTTTTTCAAAGTGAAAGCTCGCACCTGCTACATGCAAATTGTTGTGGTTTGTCTGCAAGAGACACAAGTCTGCTAAGCTCACAGAGTTTCCTTGTATGTGTACCAACTGCACACTGGAGACACGTAATAGATGGAAAAACAGTCACATATTTTTTTAATGAGTTCTGGTGATTGAATGCTAAAATACAGGTACTGCTTGTTTGCCCTGTATCCTAAAATCAACAAGTGTGAATAATCTCCCTTTTTAAATTGCTTCAAAAAGCAGAACATTGAAGGAGGCAATTAAAATATTAAGCGGCACACTCTCAAGAGAGGCCATAACACGCATTGTGCAGTGAATTTGACATTATAACACAGTGAGAGGCCGTACAGCGCGCAGCATTTTTTCGGTAAATACAAAGTCTTGTTTGTCAGCGAATTGAACAGGATTGCTGTGAGAGTGTGCTTTGATATTTTTGTTTGTGTTTCTGTGTCTAAAACCTGTTCCTGCTGTCAGGACTTAGGCACGGCTTTTTGGTCTCTGACGACTCGGCCTTTTTTATCGTCCATCCTTCACTGAAGCGAAACAAAATCAACCGCAGGCTCGTGTTTGTTTCTGCTCGCTCTCTCTCTCTCTCTCTCTCTCTCTCTTGCTCCAGTTCCTTCTCAGTTTCAGTCACAGCTTGAATAACGCTTATTTCTGAGAGCAAAGCAGGACACAATATGAGAAACTGATGCTTATCGGTGCTGGCAGGCGTGATATAAAAACAAGCATAAACCATATTTATTCCACTGTAAAGCTGCTGGATGAAACGAGACATCGCATGTCGAATTAATAATAAACAAACTGCCAATCATGCTTGATTTTACCCAAACACAGACGGCACTGACAATACAGACCACACACGGTGGCACAAACGAACAGGCATCAGAATATGCTGCTCATAGGACTTAGTACACACCAAAATTATGTTTCTGATGAGAGACTGCAAAAATTAGATATGCTGATGAAGTATATTTATTTCATTCTTTTAAGCAAAAGACCAACGAAAACTCCCGAATATCTGTGACAAGACTGAGATGGACGTTTTTCACTTTTTATGACATTTTATAGATGAACTGATTAGTTTAAATTTAAATGAGCTGATTTATGGTATAACTTTCCTATCAACAAACACTAAAAAGAATTGTTAGTAGCACCTCTTATGCTCACAAAGCTCAGTTACAGTGTTTGCGTCTTGTTATGCTCGGCCCACACTAACAGTTTTTTATAACCTTAAAGAAGAGCTGTTATTCTCATGATAGCCCTGATGAAGGCCTGTATGACTGAAACATGTTGGCATGTTTTCTACGATCCTGTAGCCCTGATGAATTAAAGGCTTTTTATTAAATGCCCATGTGTGTGCCTCAGACCTCTTCAGTTCCATCAAGTTGGATCCCCACGGCTTAGAGCACCAAAGAGACAATATTTCTTCAACATGTTTCCATATCCATCCAGCACTCCATGCATTCATTTTTGACTGATGTGTAAAAAAATATTAACAGTTTGAGAACGGTGCGGCCTCGGTGTTCCTCCAAACAGATCGGATCATTCTTAAACCTCATCATTAAGGCACCTTAGATGTTTTTACAGCTGTTTGTCTAACTCAAATCTTCAGGATCGTAGCGTGGAATCGACCGATTAACCGTCCTGAGGACTTTCTGTCCTTGCAGAGGCTCTCGAGCTCAACACTGCTTGAACTTAATTACAAGCTGTGACTTTTAAATCAGTAGAAAAGAGCCGGTTCTCGCTCTCAGTGATCCCTTAAATGCACCGCAGCAATAACAGCCTTTTCATTAACATGTAAAGGCAGGATTTTCGAAAGAGGGAGATGGATCTGGTTTCAGGTTGGGTGACTTCTTGGATCAGGTTTTCTTTTCTCTCGGGACACAAAACAATGTCTCTCTCTCTCTCTCTCTTTCTTTCTCCTCGGGTTTTCTTTAACAGGCAGGCCTGTGTTGAATCCACCATCATGCCGTCTCCTCTCTCTGTTTGTCTGTCAGTTAAAATCTCTGATCTAAAAATGGTATCTGCTTCTCACACTTACTCATTCTAGCTCTTCAGAGCTGCGCACCCGCCTGCAGCCTTATTCAGTAGGTTTACACATGTAGCAGAGGAAACTGCTGAGAGAGGAGCAGAGGGGAGGAGTGACGAATGGGAAGAGAAATTGCATAACAGGAGCCAGATGTTGGAGTATTTTTTTTTCTCTTTCTCTCTCTCTCTCTCTCTCTCTCTCTCTCGCTTGTTTCATCATAATGTTTCCTGGTACAGTTTTGCCAAACCTGTGCATAAATTACCATGAACATTACTCACTGGTTACACATGAGGCAGAGCACGTACACACAGCGCCGCCGCCCATGCATTTATTTACTGCGACTGGATAACTTTGTTGTCAGCCGACTATTAGTGTGAAGCAGTTAAAAAAACACAAGATGCTCTGCACTTGTTTTCCTGCATTTGTTTATTACTTTCCAAGTGTAAAACAAACTGCAACAAGATAAAGGAGTGGAATTTTTTTCTAGCTGTCAATGCAGTCAAACCAACAAAGAAAACTGTAAACAAACATGGCAGCAAAGTTAGATTTAATAATTACATTAGAAAGGAAAGAAACCCATAATTTTTGAAATGTATTCAAAAAGCTTCTCATTTTTGACAATAAGTGATAGTTCTAAATATGTCATGTTTGGAGTCTGAAACAGAGATCTCATTTCTCCAGACATTCATCTTGGCTGTCAGTACTTGGCACCTACATTACCCACAATGCAACTTGACTGCAGGGGGTTCGTTCAGAGGGTTTGCTGTGCTAGTTGTGGCTAACGTAGTCTAGAGCTGCAGGTGTTCAGCAGAATAAGCGTGGGCATGTCTGGAGAGTGCCCAGGGGTGACACAGGCTGTAATCTGATCGGCCGCCCGATATGACTGGCTACCTGCCCAGTCAGAGGCGGACCTGATTTAACTGTGTGACAGGTGGAGGTGCAGTTCAATCTTAAAACCTAAGGGGGCAGTAATGTGCCAGAGTATTTTCCAGTGGCCTGTCAAACACAGAGAAAAGAATAAGATCCTGTTTTTGTTTTGTTTAAATTTTTGTTTGGAGTCTTTTTTTTTGTTAAAAAAAACTGGCTTTTTTTCTTTATTATGTTGCAGTTTATATTGGGATTATATTTTCAAATGTGCAATGTCTTTATTTGTGTTTACAAACATGTTAAGGTAAGGGTAAAGGTACTTCAGTGGTCACATATACAGAGTATCATGATTCTTTAGTTTTAGTGATGTCCCAATCTGATCACATGATCGGACATTGGGGTCGATCACTTGATTTTCAACTAATCGGATGGAAATGATCAGATTTTTTTTAAATGTAACATTTTGCTGTAAATATTACAGAGTTTATGGCAGGCGGGGAGTAGGCCTAACGCTCAGTCAGTGTTAGTAGTAGTGAGCTGGTCGCCAGTAGGCTAATGCAGAGCAGCTTGAAAGTATTTTAAATTGGACAGCCAAGGCAGTGCAACAGCCACTTATAATGTGTGCAAAATGGGCATTTTGTGTGGCGG
>JAQLOL010000002.1:28193319-28205961 GCA_029783665.1 Naso thynnoides | reverse complement strand
GGTCAACTCCAGTTTTAATTTACAACGTGCGAAATTGCATGCTCAGCACTTCTGCAGATCTCATTCGGCAGAGTGTGGGAAACAGGCGATCGAGGGGATGCTGGACAGTTGGGAAATAGAGAAGCAACGGGTCCATGTAATTTTGCAGGACAATGTGCGAAATATGAAGAAAGCCATGGATGATATGGGAGTACTGAGTATGCGTTGTGTCGCACACACCCTTGAACTTGTCGTGCACGAGGGTCTGCTCTCTCAGTGCAGCGTCACAGACTCACTAAGTAATGCGAGGAAGATTATAGGACGTTTCAAACATTCTCCCTTGGCCTCTTCACATCTGGAAGATATCCAGATTGATCTGAAGATGGAAGTCGAGCGCCTGCAGCAGGATGTGCAGGTTAGATGGAACAGCATTAATGCATTGCCAAAGTATCGGATCGGGACTCTGTATCAGCAGATACTCACAGACTCAAATGACTCAGACTTGAACTCGGGGGCAAAGAAAATGTGATTGGGACATCCCTATTTAGTTTTTATATTAGTGAGGACCATTTTGCTAGTTACAGCAAATTCAGGGCCACAGTTCAGCTTACAGGCATGTGTTAGGCTTATGTTTGGTTCTTGGTTCCTCAAAATGCTTTTGTTTTGAGTGATAAATTCTGAAATTGTGAGAATTACCGGTACATGTAGAGTCAGTCTGTTTTGTAAACTAACCACAGGCTCTGCAAAAGTAGGCGAGTGGAATTTATTTATTCATTTATTTTGAATTTGCGTGACGCTGTGTGGCAACAGCCAGTCAGTGTTGAGATTCTCTGACGTCCTGAAGGCACGAACGTCATGATGTGCGGACGTTGAGTCAGACATGGCTGTTAAAGCAGTGCTGTGTGTGAATACACGGAGCTCCCACAACACGACTTCAAACGCCACAGGATGGTGTTATGAACACAGACACGACGTCGTTAAGTTTTCCAACGTTTCGAGGACTTTAACAGCTGACACTGTGTAGAAATGATGATTATACCCACAGTAGTTTATGACAAGAAATGGCAAGCCCCTTCTCCTCCTGATGCTACTGTTACTAGCTAATGCTAACTTACCAGCTGTGGCTGTGTGTAACTTAACAGACCAGCGGGTGAATTTATCAACCCAAACACAATGTCATTAAGTTTTCCGGCCTGTCTAGGACCTCCACAACTGATATACTGCAGCAAAAATGCTAATGCTGACCATAATTAATGACAGACAGTCTCCAAGTGTCTCCTCCTCTGAATGAGCTAACGCTAAGTTATCATATAAACGGACTCATCTCAGACTCGTTCTCGTCGCTTCCATTTTGTTTTACAGGACTGCGTTTTGAAAGGGGGGTGAAGAGGACACTAAGTTTGCTGTGTTTAGTTTATGTGAGTGTATTTATAGGTGTCAAGGAACGGAACAGAACAGGAAATAGTGTGAAAGAAAGGGGAGCAAAAAAAAAGTACAAAACAGATTTTATTCTCTCGAATATTTTTAATGTCTTACTTCCTGTTGTGTCTTGTGGTTTAGGTAATTATTAGAGGTATTGCAAGGTGTTTTTTGTTGTTTAAACATTTCGGTACCTAACAAAAAGAATATTTTCATTATAAATGCTCTTGCATGCTCCTTTAATGCAACCTTTATTGTCAGTGTCTGTTCTCTTTCTCACCACTTGCTTGTTACTTTCAACATTTTTCGTCATTTACAAGCACAGCGTCTCCACCGTCTTTCAAACGGGAGCTTGTCTCTCAGGGGAACTCTCTGAATTGGCAGCGTGAACGAGGGCGGGAAAAATAAACAGGAGGCTCCTTCTCAGCTTAGTTAATTGTGTCATCTCGAAGGCACCGCGGTAAATCAGTCATGGAGCCAAGAGCCTAATGTAGGTTAATCTTTTCAAAGTCTGCTCGAAGATCTGATGTATTGAACCAAGTTCTTCGTCACAGCTTGTCGTTGAGCATGTTAACAGGATGCTGCATCTTATTGTGAAATTTAGCACACACTAATGCTTTTGTGGGAACAGTCAAAAACACTTATACATTTGAAAGGAAAAAACATCAACATTTATAGCTTCAGTGAGAAATAATTTAGTTTGTAAGGAAACGTAATTTCATAACATCAGAGTTCACAAGGATATGAAATGCAATAATGATTTCAGGAAATGGTTAAGGATGGTCAGAGAGAAATTAAACTGAATAAAAAGAAGAAAGGAAAAACAAATGTACAAAAAATTCCCTTAACTTAGAAAGTTTGGCATGACTGTAAATCTTTACCCTCTGTTCATGAGAAACCTGGGTCCAATTTTGGTGTTTTGACTGTTGTTCCTTCAGGAAAAAATAAAAAGTCCTGTGACTGGTGCAGTATTTTTTCTACAGGAAAGGAAAACATAGATGCAGAACCCAACAGAAGTAAAGCATTCTGGGAAAATCTGAACAAGAGGATTACTTTCAAGAAATTGGCCCGTCATTTGTTCCTAGTATGCCCTAATCCTCAGGGAGTGGAATTACAAACACAAACATGTTCCTTAACTTTTTAGTCGCTCTAATTTCGGGATCTGATGTTGGAAAAAAGTGTTTGGTCACCTCATGGCTCAGCGGTCGCAGCTTCACAGAGCGCTGATTCAGGGCTCCTCTTTCAGACTTCTCTTTATCTGTGGGATTTCTCCTTTCTTATGGGATTGAAAAGAACCAGAAGACGTGTGTGTGTGTGTGTGTGTGTGTGTGTGTTGTGAGCGTGAGAGAGAGTGGGTGCACATGAGAGACAGAGTGCATAAGTGGACAGCACCTTCTTTTGATGCAAAAAGTGCAAGATACTGATACTGTTAAAGGAATAGTTCAGGTCTTTTGATGTGGGGTTGTGTGAGAAACTTACACCTACACAGCGTCCTACCTGCAGCAAATTACCATCAGCTCGCTCTCTGCATGGAGCAGCAGTGTGATTTACCGGCAGGAAACAGAGCACAGTACTGCTGTAAACAAACCAACAGCACCACATCTTTTAGCCACCAGCAAAACCACCCACTCAATATGTGCCTTTACCTGTACTCCACACTTTACATTACCGTCAGACAGATGTTTTCTGTGGGACTGCATTTCCTCGACCGCACAACATCCGTATTCCTCCGCATAGCTTCAGCCTTCGTCAACTGCTAATCCGGGGCCGAGTTGTGGAGGCAGCAGTTTCAACAGGGGGCCCCAGACTTCCCTTTCCCTGACCACATCGACCAGCTCCGACTGGGGAATCCTGAGGTGTTGAGATCTAATCTCTCCACCTGGATCTGGGTCTGTCTCTGGGCCTCCTCCCAGCTGGATGAACCTGGAACACGTCCACAGGGAGGCGACCAGGAGGCATACTTACGAAATGCCCAAACAACCTTAGCCGGATCCTTTCAGTGCAAAGGAGCGGCAGCTCTACCCCAAGTTCTGCACAGATAACTGAACTTGTCACCTCATCCTTAAGGGAGACGCCAGCCACCCTCCTGAGGAAACCTATTTCAGCCGCTTGTATCCGCAGTCTTAATCTTGTGTTCGTGACCCACCCTTCATGACCATAGGTGAGGGAAGGAACGAAGATTGAAATCGAGAGCTCTTTTGCTAACAATGTTGTAAAGTGAGCACAAAACCGCTCCAGCTGCACCAATTTTCCGGCCAGTCTCCTGCTCCATAGTCCTCTCCCTCATGAACAAGACCCCGAGATACTTGATACTTATTCCCTGCTCGGAGTTTTATATGCTTTCTGTTATAAAACACCTAAAAGCAAAACTAAAATAATTTCATATCAAATGGGATACGGGGTCTGTTTAGGGGTCTTTGTCGTGAAAATGTTTGAGAACCACAGGTTCAGACACAGCCCAATGAACGGACGCTGGTCTGTGGTTAATGTGACTGCTGGATAAATGTGATGAACTCAAATGTTGGGACAAATCCAATCAGCTGTTCTCCCGTCCGTCTTCTGTTCAGTTTGGTCAGTCTGCTCGGACTGACTCACCACCAGCTGCTGCTCTGCCTCTTGGCCACTAAATCTGAACCCGAACATTCGCCGTACATGTAATGTAATAAACAAGGACAAGTGCTGAATGTTTGTGATGTTATATAAAATAAAAAAAATTTGGCATCCTGCACAGCAAGAAGCTAAAATTAGCACCCGAAGCAGCTTGTCACAGCTGGGTTCACTCTCGACTGTTATTCTCACTTGTGGATGCTGTGTCAGTGTAAAGCGGATGACAAGTCTCCTCCACTCAGTGCTGCTCTTTCTTTCCCTGAGAGAAAGGGAGCAAATGATGAAGGGAGGGGCAGAACAAATCGTTTATATAATATCTTTGAGAACACTACTCACTGCCCTCTTTGTATTTTGCCAGGCAGCAACAAAGACTGTCACTACCGATTTATTTATGAGTGTGTGAGTGTTGAGTGGATGCAGATTCATTCCTGTCCTTTACAGGTTTAGAGCTCCAGAAGAAATGCTGTATTTGGTGTGTAGGATTTAAGCCTCCGTGCTCGTGTTCAGCACGGAAACCCACCGACCCGAACAGGCCAGCCCACGGACACAGTCTCTGTGCCAGCGAATCAGACCCTCAGTGGCTGACACAACACAGAGACGAGATGTGTGAGGGAGGTATTCGGTGTGCGCGTGAATGAATGCTCATGCATCAGAGCGCCCCCGGCCTTTGTGGTCAGCTGCCAAGTTTCAAGGGCAAAGCCACCACAGTCTCTGTGGAGGGCTGTGAGGAAATGGATGCCAGCTGAGTGTTTTGCAGAGGTCATTCATATTTAATAACTTTGGTATATTCATGCACGTCCTTATAGAGGCTGCAGTCAGTTTTTATTTTCATTCTTCATAGTTATTTTCATGATACTAATGTTTAAAAAATGTTGTCCTTTCCGACAGCTTTCTGCCAACTCTGCCACTAGATGTCACACTACACCTCCCCACTGTGGTTGCACGCCGACCTGTGAGGGGTTGCCTGTTGCTCGAGCAGCAAATCTTTTGTGATAGAGTAATGGATTCAAACAGTAGAATGATACTTGGTGCAAATATTTCAAAGTCAAGCCTGCTGTGGCTAGAGGGGCGTGGCAGTGGGAGTCGCCTGTTGCAAAAAGACGCATAATTTCTATGAATTCACAGACTTGTGCAAGATTTAGTGGACAGGTTGGTCATGAGCCAGAGGACAGCTGATCAAAGGCCGTTACACACCTGGTGCATAAAGAAGAAATAAAACAAAAATGCAGGTTGTTTGGGTGTGAAATGTTCAGATCAAAACTCAAAAAGTAAAAATACGACATCATGTCACAGGCATTAACAGTGGGCGGGTGTAAGTCATATGATTAGATAGGTGAATCCTGTACGTTAACATAGGTTAGCTAATGTTACCTCATCAAAAATTAAACTACATAGGGAAACGTTACTCACCATGTACAGAGCCCAACTGCACAGCGATACTCTGCCATAAAACGCTTGGTGGTGTTCATGTTGCTTTTGTGGGATACAGACACAGCGTCCTCTCCGAACAGCCATAGTTATCGGTAAATGCGTTAGTTTACGGTGTGAATGTTCTGAAAAAATCAACCTCGATCCAAAACATAAAAGGGTCCCTTTTTGCAGCACGATGCACTCTGTGTGAAAATACTCATGTCCAATCAGCAGTTTGAAAATTTGAAAAACAAGCAAGCAAACAAACAAAAAAACATCAGATGTGTGAAGACCTTAACTGTTTGGGCCAGCTGGCAAAAGGGGGCGTGGCAGTGGGAGTGGCCTGTAACAACAAGGCGCATAACTTTTAAAAGGGTTCATATAACATGGCCAAACTTTGTAGCAACACACACACACACACACACATTTAATGGTCATGTCTTGCCGCGCCCGTACACTTGAGCCCCGCCCCCTTCATAACTTGTCATCCGTTTGTTGACTGTAACATTTTTAGCTGCTGATTGCAGCTATTGCACATTTTGCTCTTGTTGAAAAATGGAAGGTGACCTCCTCAGATTTCTTTAGTTTGACCAACAGTTTTAAAGAAACTCACTTTACAATTTAAACTGACAAAATTATAAATTCTCTCGTGTGGAACCAGAGAATGTTAAGATGTGTTTCACCAAGTCGACTGGATTGTCAGAGCAGTTTTTTATTTGTTTGTCATCGACGTGTTGATTATTCAGCTATTTGTTTCATCTCCACACCTTAGTTCAGTAGTTGTGCTGGGGAACGATCATCTCACTCTGTGTGTGTTTGTGTGTGTGTGTGTGTGTGTGTGTTGTTCACTTTCTGGCCATTCACGCAGAACAGAGCCGCTGCAAAGGTGCTGCAGGCTGTAACTTTGTATTCACATCCAGCAGAGTCGGTGTCAGCCTCCGTTCATGTGAAGGCTCATTCACAGAGACGCTGGCACGCAGGCCGGGACACGAGGAACGCCTCGCTTCTTCCTCTTCTCGCTTTTCGCCCCTTGTTTTCTCTCTACACTCCTTTTCTCTCTTGTTTTCCTAACTTCTCTTCCTTTGCCTGCTCTATTTTCTCATCTCTTCTTCCAGTCCGTCTCTCTGCTTTTCCTCTCTCCTTTTTCTCTTTTCTCCTCTCACCACATCTGTCTCCTGCTGCTCATCTCTCTCTCTCTCTGACGTGTACCATGCCATACCTTGCACCGCCTGGCTCCCTCCCCTCTTCCTTCCCTCTTTTCCTCCCTTCTTCCTCCATATAACATCCATGAAACCGGCGCAGTTGCACAATCAGTCTTTGTCTGTCATATTTTTGCCCCTGTAGCCCCACCTGCTGGTGAACAGTGAAATGATCAGCTGATGTAATCATATTATCCATTGCATTAGAACGATGTATTAGGCTTGTATGTCTTTTGCTGGTGTTTTTTAGCTCTAAATGTAGCCCAGTGTTCACCTTGCTACATCTGGTGATCATCAACTTTATTGATTTATATATATATATATATAATATATATTTTATTTATTGTATAATAAAGTGTCAGTGGCCCTTAACTCCTTTTTGTTCCGTCTAAGAGATTATTCATTTAGAAATCCCATAAGACAAAGAGAAACTGTAAGTCCTCCTGGTAACAGGCAGTTTGTGGTATTTCTTAACAAGGAAGAAGACAAAAAAAGGCTTCTTAATTGGCAAAAGAAGTTGTCTGTTAACTTCATTCTTTCTACATGTACAATAATATAATGTGATGTGCTTGGTGCAGTGACACTTTGTGAATTTTCAATGCTTCAGCACTGCTGTTGTCTGTTTTACTACACCGGATTTATCGGTTCTCCTTCCCGCCTGTCTCTTCTTTCTCTTCAGGTCCTATCAGCAGCATCCTTGTGAACAAGTTTGGAAGTCGACCAATCATCATGGTCGGCGGCTGCCTGGCAGGGTCGGGACTGGTCGCCGCCTCCTTCTGCAACACCGTGACGGAGCTCTACTTTTTCATAGGAGTAGTGGGAGGTCAGTATTTTGCCCATTTTCAACATCAGGGAGGCAGACATGCGGTAAAATTCTCCCTGAAAAAGTTAAACCAGACTTTGACTGGTTGTGTTGTTGTTCGTATGAGGTCATACCCACTGGCAGCTCACAGATGAACAAATTTGTTGTCATTACAATTAAAACAGGTCGCAGAACTTTTTCTTAAGCACTTCAACTTTTCATTCATGAGTGAAAAGAGAAAAAAAATAAAAGGATGAACCTGTTCTGTCTTAATTTTTTGTGAGTAATTTCCTTTCCGTCTTTTCTCTCTGCAGGTTTGGGGCTTGCATTCAACTTGAATCCCGCCCTCACTATGATCGGCAAATACTTCTACAAGCGTCGGCCCATCGCCAACGGCATCGCTATGGCGGGCAGCCCCGTGTTTCTGTCCACACTGGCTCCTCTGAACTCGTGGCTGTACGATGAGTTTGGGTGGAGGGGCAGCTTCCTCATCCTGGGAGGACTTCTGCTGAACTGCTGCGTGGCCGGCTCCCTCATGCGCCCCATCGGACCCAAACCTCAGCCGGCGAAGCCTGAAACAGAGGTGGTCGATGGCAAGGCGGGTGCTGTGCAGCCACAGCCTAAGAAGACAGTCCTGCAGACCATCAACTCCTTCATCGACCTGACGCTGTTCAAACACCGCGGCTTCCTGCTGTACCTGAGTGGCAACGTCGTCATGTTCTTCGGCCTCTTTGCTCCGCTTGTCTTCCTCTCTAATTACGCCAAGAGCAAGGACATCAGCAAAGAAAGAGCGGCCTTTCTGCTGTCGATTCTGGCGTTTGTTGACATGTTCGCCCGGCCCTCCATGGGCATGCTGGCCAACACCAAGTGGGTCCGGCCCAGGGTGCAATACTTCTTCGCCGCTGCTGTCCTTTACAACGGAGTGTGCCATGTGCTGGCGCCAGTGTCAGTTGACTACACGGGATTCGTGGTTTACGCCATCTTCTTTGGTTTTGCTTTCGGCTGGCTGAGCGCGGTGCTGTTTGAGACGCTGATGGACCTGGTGGGAGCTCAGAGGTTCTCCTCCGCTGTGGGTTTGGTCACTATAGTGGAGTGTGCGCCGGTGCTGTTGGGCCCACCGATGACAGGTGAGACATCCAGCATGCCTCTCGAGAAAGTGAGGGGCAAAAGGAAACATAAACCTTTGTTTACTCACTTCAGGAAAAACACTGAAGACCCTTAACGTTCATGATATTAATTTAAATGTGTTCTGTGCAGTGAGGAAGAGTTGTATGGATTTTAACTTCTAGATAAAGAGCATATTGGTATTGGAGTCTAAGTTTTAGAATCAGCATCAATGTGTTTTAAATGAGAGCCTGACCAACATATCAGTTTGCTGATATTATTGGCTGATATCGACCTGTCATAGATATATCGGCGTAGATATTAAAAGTGTTTTTTAAGGCCGGAAAAATTATTTAAAATCATGTAATTGCATAGTTTGTCCAGATTCATTATTTAATTCCTCATAAGTGAATAATCAGACCACGTCACACTAATGTGACACGGTTTCGCCTGCGCATGACGGTTGCAGGAAAAGCCGTTCATGGTTAACGTGAAGTGTCGTGCAGTAAGATGCCAGAATCACTGAACAGCTCAAAAAGACCTTAAATTTCACACAATACTGTGAAATCACACTCCTTTTCATGCCAGCGGCAGACATTTTGGGTCGAAAGCTCTCAGAAGAGATCATTGAAATGATAATCAAATTAAAAATACAGTGTACATTCCATATCAGGTAAGCAAACATTCAGTCCGCCAGTCAATTGTGATATGTGGACAACAGTTTAAACTAAAATGTAGTAGTTTAATGTAGTTCAGTAGCCGTCCTCATCTCTCCGGGCTTTCTGCAGCCGACGTGCATGTGATTGGTCTCTAAAGCGAAGATTTTACTTGGGCTGGGCAATAAATTGACTTGAAATTGAAATTGAAATTAATTTGTTTCGAAGATGTTAAAAAATGAAAATTGTAAAAAAAAAAAAATCAATTTTCCCTTTAACTAGGATAAATACGGTAGCCTATGGCTCTCTCTGTCTATATTTTTTATAAGTAAAGTTTGGTGAACATTGGGCTGGCAGTGGACTAATCCAAAATTGGGTGATTCATCTTTATTTGATCAAACTTTATGTAAAAGTTTTAGTTTGGTTAAAGCTAGTTTTAGACTTAATTTCTAGAAGGGAAGTTCATATTTTTTTAAATTAAAAAAAAAAGTGTATATGAAATAATTCCTTGTCTCTTGTAGTTAAAAAAGAAAAAAAAAAACGACTAAAATCCAAAAGCGAATGTAGTGTGAAAAAATCTGGCATTTTATTTTTAGGGCGTATTGCCCTGCCCTGTGCTTACTGTTTGGTGCACTGATGTTTGGAATAGATTTTGTTATAATCCACCCAAATCTTCATTTTGTGAAACGTAAAATCTCCAGCTTTTTTTAATATCAATTAAGTGATTCAGTCATTTGAAATGAAGTATAAAGAACTGCTAGTTTAGCCTCTTAAATGTGAGGATTTGCTGCTTTTCTGTCACTTGTGATCAGAAATGAAGAGTCTTTGTGTTCTGGGCTGCTTGGAAAAAAGAAGAAATTTGAAGATGTCTTGTTGGGTTTTTGGAAAATGAGATGAGCTTTTTTTTAAAACATTTTTTGGACATTTAATAGAGTAAACAATCAATTATTTGTGAAAATAATCAGCAGATTTATTGATGATGAAAATAATCGACAGTTGCAGCCCTAATATATATCAGTAGTACTGGCCAATATATCAGAGTGTTCTTGCTCCTAATATCGGCATCGATCTCAAACATCCCTGTTTCAAACTGACAACTTTGCAGCTGTGATATACCTACAGTGCCAATTTTTTTGAAGGTTAAATATCAAATCTAAAGCGTCTCTCTTTTGTGATCATCTAGGTAGTTTCTATAATTACTACCAGCACTACGACTACACCTACATCTCCTCCGGCATCATCCTCATGGTCGCCAGTGTGATTCTCTTCGTGGGAATGGGCATCAACTACCGCCTGCTCGACCGCGAGAGGAAAGAGGAGGAAAGAAGAGAGAGGGAGGAGCCCAAGGAGGAGCGCACCGCCATGTTGGCGCCCCCTTCTCCATCGAAATCGAACGAGGATGTGGAGGAGAACAGCGTGCCGGCCGCTGTCACACTGGATGATGTCGCCAAGATGGACGAGGACACGGTGTAAATTTAAGAAGGGACTTGGGGACGCGCACACTGCATCACACACCTCATCGCAACACACACAAGAGCTGCAGTCACTCAGTGCAACCACACACACTGTCTTTATACAGAGGTAGCACCCTTGTACACAAGCCTGAAGCCATAGAAACACTTCTATTTATCAGTAAAAACCGAGACCTGCTGCTGTGACGTTAAGCCTCCCCGAGAGTTCGTCCAGCAGCTTTTCACCGTGTCGAGACCTCTGGTTTTGGTATTTGACGTGCCTTCGGTAAACTCAAGTCAGTATAAACGCCAGATAGACGCACAACAGACAGAATGACTGTACGATAAAAACCCAGAAAAATAATGAGGACTTCATTCTCAGGGTCTTGAGCTGCCGTTAAGGTTCAGAACCTCACACACTCTTAAGAAACACACGTTTTTTTTTTTCCTCACATACTTTGTACATTCACTTGCATTGCTTCACTCTGAAGGGCTGGGCAACAGTAGAAAGGACACATTCATGTTAAAGCAGCACAGTTACTGCGTTCACATGTTAGATTATATTCAGTGTGCGAAATACCCGGTGGTAATCGGGGGGGTCTCCCCTGTAGCGCTCCAGTGTTATGCTGAAGTCTCACAAATTTTAGGCTAGTCAGTCGGTGGACCAGCATGAACATTCGCTATGGCAGCCGAAGCAGCTTCTTCCCCCACATTCTGGTTGTCCCGCTCAAGGTTTCTGGAATTAAATCCAGGCAGTTTTGTTTTCTCTTTGCCGTGTTTAGTCCATGAGTGAGCCAATACTGACACAGAAAAAAAAAAATCCACCCCTTTGCGGACAGATAACATGTGGGGGGAGCAAACTTTTGCCTCCCAGTGGAAGGCGGCATTACCAGAAACAACCGGGTAACCATGGAAACAACTCAACAACGTATTCATATTTCAGAATAAAAGTTTTGCTATTTAAGTTAAAAAATGGATTCTTGACAACATGCAGCTTTTAAAGACATTTTTACTGATTACTGCAAGCGAAAAATCATTTTTTAAAAGCTTTTTCTTGAGACTGCCTGGAATTTTGCAATTTTTTTACGGGGTCTAACTTGTCAATCAAGGGGTCTCAAACCCCCCGAGACCGCCCTGTATTTCGCACCTTGATTTTATTGGAGTCAGTGACATTTCCAGGTTTTGAGCATACGTATGTAGAGGAGAAGAACACAAAAAAATGAAGACAAATTAGAGAAAAGAAATCTAAAAGTTCCCCATGACACAGAGAGAGGCACTTTTCATGTCAGCAGACATTTTTAACCTTGATAATGATTAAGCAGTGTTTAAAAATACAAAGACATGGGACAGAAAGGAAACTAATGTAGGACTCAGGGGGAACCAGAAGCTAACTAGTGTAGAGAGCATCGTTAACGAATGGCGTGCTTGTACATAAATATGTGTGTAATTCTGTATCATACACCCTCCGACCACAGCAGCCCATCACTCATGGTTGTGTCGATAAAGACGAGCAGATTTGAACAAAAAGTTGCGCCCTGCAGATCTTCTCTGCTGCCTAACCGGCAGAATGGGTCGCTCGCAGTGTTTGGTGACATCACACGGTGTTTTCGGGGGAATCGGAGGCGGGGATCGCAGCCGCCCGATGGGTTTACCGGGTGTGTATGTGCATGTGCGCTGCGACTTGCCCGGCTGTGGTGCCAAAATAGGAATTAATCTCACGTTGAATTGCACAACAAAATCCTCCATTTTCAGCAGTTTTTTTGGATTTCAGGACCTGCAGCACCCTAGTGTTGTTTTTATTTGTGAATAACACATATGTAGTTTACAGTTGTATCAACAAACCTTTGTAATTAAAAGAGATCTATTTTAGCTCACTGTTTAATGACAATCTGACAAGTAATCTTTTTAATGGAGTTAAATGTCTTTGTTTGAAAGGAAGTGTGTGTGTGTGTGTGTGTGTGTGTGTGTGTGTGCGTGTGTGTGACATGTTAAACTGTAGCCAGGTTTCATCATTT
>JAQLOL010000002.1:28164122-28186822 GCA_029783665.1 Naso thynnoides | reverse complement strand
GGGATTTGGTCTTTCAATTTTTAAACAGCCTCCATTGCAGATGAAAATCTCTGTGAGTGACTTGACGAGGTAATGTATTAAAGTTTGATTCACGTCATGCTTGTCAACCTTCTTCGTGAATTTCTCACAGCTGTCACCCTGGAAGTTACCGATAGAAGACAAAGTTGACACAAGAACACAATGCAACAAAAAAAGTACAAAGATTCAGTTCTTTTCAGACAATTTAATGGCATAGTTCTCCCAAAAATGAAAATTCAGCCATTATCTGGCTCACCCTCATGCCGATTTGAGGTTGATGAAGTTTTTTAGTCCACAAAACTCTGCTGGAGTTTCACAGGAAAAAGGTGCTGCAGGCATTTTCCAGATGATTGAAGTTAATGGCGACAAGGATTCATACTACAACAATTACTGACAACACATAATAAATTCACAAAATGTCTCCATACTGCTTGTCTGAAGTAATCCAAGTGTCCTGCCAAGTTGTTTTGAAAAACATCACTGACGCCATGTTTTTAGCCTCACTCTTCACTGTAGCCTGGAGCTTCTGAGAAGGAAGCCACGTCCATGTTCACGTGAGCTCACACCATCTGAAGCTCATGCAACAGCTCTAGGAGGAACCAAAGAGAGCTCGTCTTTCTTCAGGATCATTGGAGGGACAAGTCTGGTGTCTGCTGCTGGCACGGATCTTCTGAGAAGCATGTGAACAGGTCTGTGCGTACCATGTTAAGAGCTACAGTGAGGCTAAAAACATGGCGTCAGTGACGTTTCACAAAACAAATTGCCATGTCAAGGCTTCAGGACACTTGAATTACTTTGGACCAACTGTATGGAGGCTTTTTTTGGTTCAATCCTGAATTTTAAATCCTTGTCAC
Source organism: Naso thynnoides (assembly GCA_029783665.1). Classification (NCBI taxonomy): domain Eukaryota; kingdom Metazoa; phylum Chordata; class Actinopteri; order Acanthuriformes; family Acanthuridae; genus Naso; species Naso thynnoides. The sequence continues at coordinate 28,185,950 of JAQLOL010000002.1, read as the reverse complement.
CATCCGTTACAATTGTTTGGGAGATTACCACAACCCCTTTTTCCCGTGAAACTCCAGCAGTGTTTTGTGGATGAGGGTGAGACAGCTAATGATTGAATTTCCATTTTTGAGTAAACTACCCCTTTGAGGTGAAAATGTTACATATTAATCACAGCAATTGTGTTACTTCCTCTCCTGTGCTTTCACTTAGTTTTGTGTTTGTTTATTTATTTATTGATTTAAAAGTAGGGACGTGCATATTAATGAACACCGACATATAAACGTGCCAGGCTAATTTCCTGTCTCTCTTGCAGGTTGATGTAACAACATAAAACAGAGAGTTAGGAACTACAACAAAACAAACACCCCCCCCCGAAAATATTCAGATACTCGAAGAGTTATTTTAAAAAAACAACAAACAAACAAACAAACAAAAAAACGGAGCAAGAACACTTTTTTCAGTGCTCTCAAGTGGGAATACTCAAGTAAAGTGCCTAAAAATTGTACTTAAGTACAATGAGCTGCTTGAGTAAATGTACATATAGTTGCTTTCCAGTCCACCCAATTAGTGATGCCAATTAGCAATTCAAAGAAATCGTTTCTCTGTAGTCCTCGATCATGTTGCCAGAAATAATAACAGGATGTTTTGTGACATGAGCGATTATGAAAGAGATGGTTCACAGTTTGTGGATAATGACCATCTATAGTTTATTCTCCACTCTGAATGTGTCCACATGGCTGCATGTTCGAGGTCAAAGTTGGTACCACTTTTATTTTACGTGACCCCTGCTGCCTGTATCCCCCCCCCCTCCCCCCCCCACACCCACAGCTGAAGTTAATAGGGGTGTATGTGTAGGGTCAAGCTTCCGTGAGCACATTAATTGTAAGACAATGCAACGTGTTTACAGCAATGCCTCACACACTTTTACAGTTGAGCACACTCAAAGACGCACACAATCACGGAGGCATGCAGAGAGGGCCCCTCATGTGGGACTGTGCACTGGGTGCAGATGGGCAGGTTCTAATAAAGTCACAGTTGTTTGAGCAATCTGCAGTGATCAACACTACACACTGACAGTTAGAGAGCACCGACACAACTGCATTCGCTGCAAAACCAAAGCAAGAGCAAGCGCACGGCTGGAAAGCAACGCAAGTGCTGTGGTTAATATGTAACATTTCCACATTAGATTGTCTCAAATATTTGTTGCTTTTTTTTGTCAGTTATATTTTTATTATCCCAAATGTTTGATTCAAGGAAATCAATCATTTTACTGAATGTTATGGCAAACGTAACTAAACGTAATATGATTAAAACTTTAATATGTTACCATGTCTGTCAAAAAGTCTGCATGAGTCAGTCATAGAGATTTTCATTTGCAATGGAGGCTGTTTAAAGGGATAGTTCATCCAAAAATGAAAATTCAGTTATTAGCCAATCAACCCCTATGCTAATTGAAGGTCAGGTGAAGTAATCTAGGCCTCAAAAGTCTGCTGGAGTTTCACAGGAAAAGGGGTTGCAGTAAACTCCCAAACAATTGTTGTGAATGGTGACTAGAAGTCATATGTAAAAACAATACATAGCTGACATGCTGAGCTGCTTTAAAAGACGTCACGTTTTTAGTCTCACTGTTCACTGTAGCTCCTCACATAGTACAAGCAGACCTGTGTTTACTGTACATGCTACCTGGAAGTTCAGTGCCAGCATCCGAGACCAGAATTGCCCTCCGATACCTCTTTTTCTCTTCTCAAAAAACTCGTGTTAACCCGCTATGATCAGGGTTCTGTGTGCAATAGGAGTCGGTACACTCATGATTTACACCTGGGTGAATTGACCCTGCAGTAGATGCAGACTTGTTTTGCCTTTTGGCTCTGCTCAACTGTGAACATAAATGTGAGACCCGGGTGAACACGCTAATCTCTGACATATTTCCCAGTGACTTTCTTTTCCCTCTTCATCTGGTGCATCATGTCGTCCAGGTGCAGCACAGGATTTCAAGTTTTGATGGACTTTACAATCACGGAAGTTACACTTACGGACACAGAGCTGAAATGATTCCTGCCTGACTTGTGTCTCTACAAGCACAGAGAGTTTCTGTTGAGATAAGCTCAAATTAACAGCATAGTGCACCGCTCTCTCTCTTGTTGAAAGTCAGCCTCGCTCACCCAGCACACCTCTCTCTTTCTCTGCAATCAGTTTAAACAAATAATAACCCAAGCAGATCATCTAATATGCAAAGAGCTGTGGGCAGAAGAGTGCAGTACACGCAGGTTATTTTAACAGTTTACGGCGCTGAAGACTCATATTCCACTCTGCAGTCCTTTACAACATTGTTATATCGCCTCTACTCTGACTTAAAGATGATTTGACCTCCCACACTTTCAAAAACAGCTGTGAGAGAAACGAACATACTGTGGAGCGTTTCCACCCAGATCCAACTGTTCATCATCATGAAGACGGTTTAAACTTTTACTTTACAAAAGTAATTGAAATTTTGAATGTACTTTTACCGCTTCTTAGGTTTAAGATTGAATTGCACCTCTACTTGTCAAAACATTTCAAACAGGCCCGCCTCTGACTGGGCAGATAACCAATAAAGTGGGGTGGCACAGGCCGTATAATCTGATTACACTCACTAGACTCGCCCCGATGTCTGGGAAAGAAAAACAAAACACTGAACGCTGCCTCTTTTCAAGGTCCCTGCGGGGAATAAGGGGTGCTCTTCTTGTGGACTAACGTAGTTTTAACACGCTGGTGCCCCACCACATTTAACAGGTGCCCTTTCTGCTATTTTCTCCCCTGCCCCTCAAACATCTTGAGTGTGCCAGTGGCTCGGCCCTGAGATTGGGAACGTCTGGACTCTACATGTATGTATGTGAGGTAGTTAAAGGTAGCGCCACTGCAGCCAGACACAACAATGAAGCAGTGTTTAATTAATCAACAATTTAATCATGTCATACATATAGATAGGTCTGAATCACAAGGGGCATTTTTCTGCATGAAGAGACATTTAAATTTTGATACTTGCAGTCGCTGATAATACTAAAAAATCTGAGTACTTCTTCCACCACTTTCAATACTAAAAAAAAAAAAGGGAGTTAGGAAGCTGCTGACAGTCACATTCATTCACATCATCCAGACACAGTCTTTGCAGCGCATTCAACAGTCCATCGATTCATGCATCTTGCCTTGAAAAGATGTCTTTTGACTTAAATTCTGTCTCTAAGAAGTCATAAACCTTTTGGTCAGGAAAAGACAAGCCTGTAAAGGGGAAATCACCTGTTTTTTTCCTCTAAAAAAATGATGCAAAGTCAGCTGGATTGAATCCTTTAAGTGGCACCTTGAGGATGTAAATATTTCAGTTGAAGGTGGGAAACTTATTGCTTTTATTGCTGTCCATGCAGCCGCGGGCATACACTTAGAAAATATGCAGGTGCCAAAAACACTCTGCTTGAGCCCATGAAGTTCACAGTCAGTTCACCTGAAACTTTGCTCGAATTCAGCAATTGCACAACCAGGTTTGTTGACATCTTTGGGTTCTGCTAATCCAATTACAACACTGGACACATGCTGTAAAATCTCATTTTTCTTTTCACGCGTCAAAAAACTGAAATCAGTCCTCCTTTTCACTCTGAATCTTTTCGACTGTTACTCTAGATTTTTGTTTCTCCCGCAGCATTGACAGCTTCATCCACTTGTAACCTTGACAGCCACTTTTCCGGGTCTGAATTCCCGAACTTAGTAGAAACAGAGAGGAAAATCAGGAGCGAAGTCCAAGAAATGTAGACGACTTACTCACCTCGTCCTCGTCCTCAGCGTCCTGTGAAGCATCTGTAGGAGCCAGGACAACCTGATCTGCTGTTGCACACATGAGCCGCATCCATGCTGCGTCTCTGTGAGTGTGTGTGTGTCTCCGTGTGTGTGTGAGGTTTCCTCGTGCTTATTACTCCGAGGTTGACCTCTGCCAGCTCAGGCTGCTGACTCCTGTCTCCCCATCTCCTCCCTTCGTCCACTCTCCTCCCCCTCTCTCTTTAACACACCCTCTCTCTTTCTCTCACCTCTCTTTTTCATGAAAAGTGGGAGAAAGAGAAAGGAGGGGGCATTTGATTAGGAGGTGGGTGTGTTGATCAAAGGATGCGATGCCGGCGCTGCGTTTGTCAATTAATGTAATTTCCTGCTGATTGTTTGGATATTGCACGATGCTGATGGCCCTACTTTGATCCACACGAGGGCCACAGAGCAGCAGATCAAATAAGATCTCTGATATTTGCATCCCACAATGATCAAAGAATTCACACACATGCACACGCACACACACACACAAAACTGATTTGTGTGATTTTGCATCAGCAGGTGAGACTGAGAGTGGTGGGAACAGAAAGGAGGGGAGGCCGGGTCTGATGTTGTGACAGATGGGATGGAGTTGCTGCCTTCCCTTTCTCACCCCTGCTCCCTGGTTTTTACTCCCCCCTCCGTCTCTCTCTCTGTATCCTGCATTCCACCTCTCGGCCCCTCTTTCTTTCTCTCTCCGACGGTGCAGTAATCTGTTTGCACAAGTCAAATCAATTGCTCCCTCATTTGGAGAAGCCTCTCATTATCGAGGGGCCCGCTGAGCGACCTTAAACATACACACACAAACACAAGCGCGCATACGCACACGACGCTGTCGCCGATCACGCTGTTTCTTCTCGAATGTTGATTCTGGCAACAAACAGGTTTCTGTTGTTTGTGAGGTCATTTTCTGAGTGTTAATGAGTTTAATCTCCAATCACATTCTAAAGCAAATCAACATTGTGTTTTATGTGTTTTTTCCGTAATAAACATTAAAAAATCTCTTTAAAAAAGAGAGAATGAGAATGAGTGAGACTCAACAATCAACCCGTTTTCTTTGAGACTGGGTTTATGTTTTTAATACATGTTGTAAATAGTCTAGGACTTTGAATAGTCAATGATTTGTTTCTTTTTTCTTTTTTTAGTTGAAATGACTTATGTATAGTCAGAAGGGGTAGGAGTTTATAAGTGTTTTATTATAATATTTCTTTTACTCAAAATAAAATTCTTTGATTCATTCATTCATTCTGGTGCGTTTAGGAACAGCTCGGACAAATCCTACTGATTCTACCTTTAAGCAGAATTGTCTTTGCATTATATTAATGTGACGTGATCTTCAGTTAGCTTTGCACAGTAAATGGCTGCTAGAAATGTCCCTCAGAGGGAAACTTCTACTTTTATACTTAAAGTACATTTCACAGCCTGTACTTCATTACTTTGACTCGAGTAAAGAAGTTGAGTCAGTACTTCTATTTTTACCAATCTTTTTTTTTTTAAACACAAGAATCTGTGTGTCTACTTATGTAAAGACTGTGTAACTTTTTGCCATCTCTGTGTCTCACTTTGGTAAAAATATTAATACTAAAGTATGGTTAGTTGTCATCATATAAAACGTAGGTCAGTATAAATAAAATATACAATACATGTAATGCAGTTTGATGTTTTGGGTCATTTAAGGTTTGTAAACTAAACGTAACGCAAATTCGTATGATTTTGGCCATTATAAAGTTCAGTATATGGACCCCACAGTAACTAATTTAGGTGAAATATGAGCCCACATACCAAAAAGTAGGTCAAAGTATCAATTTGTCTAAATTATAAAAGCTAGAAGTGGCACTGAACTGTGGGAGCGGAAAGAGCTGACTCTCATTTCTAAGCTGAGCCAAATGATTTGACTCACTGTGTCACGGAGAAGCTCCCAAGAATACAGCCAGTGCGACTAGCACAGATCCATCTACAAAGCAGTTAATGGTGACGTTTCACTCCATCACAGCAAATTGAATGTGGTGGTTGCATAAGACAACGTGGCCTCCTTGTGGTCACGACAAGCCAGTGCAACGTGCTGAAAAACAGAACCACAGAGGTGTGGGTTTTATTAGATTTATTAGAGGTACGTTTTGTTCAATACATTCAGGAGTAGGACAGCTGAGATTCAACAGCTTTGTTTGGTTAAAATTGAGTTTAATTCTAAACGCATGAGGAATAACAAGTTCCACTTAATAATAAACAAATTAACCAACTAATAAACAAGAAAAAGACAGTGTGTTTCATAAACAGTGTAGACGTAAACAAAGTGCACAAACATTTTAAGATAAGATGATAAAACTATTGCACTGACATATGAACAGTTGCAGATTCATTTTAGAGTTACTATCAAAAATGCTGATCTGTTGTTATTAAATTGCATAAGAAGAGCTGCTGAAGAGGAGCAAACTGAAATACACATCTCTGCTGTGAGAGGGATCGTATTAATGAGTTCTGTTTGTTCTAGGTGCTCAGTGTGCGGGGCCCGGTGCTCTGGACTGCATTCATGACGGACTGCACCACTTCAGACGTGGAGCCTTGGCCTCCCAGGTCAGCAGTGTGCAGCTATGGAACAAAAGGAGATGACCCACAGTGAGAAAAAAAAAAAACAACGTGAGCAGGATATTCTCCATGTAACATGTCACGTCACTTGGTGGTTTGTACAACAGACACCAGAAATATGTTTCTCATTTGCTGCTCATGAAAAACTAATGAGGCGCACCCGAGTCTCGGTGACGGTGGAGAGGATGGCCCTGCGGATCATGCTGGCATAAGCGTGGAGCCTCAGGTGATCCAGCAGCAGGCAGGAGGCCAGCAGCATGGCCGTGGGGTTTGCTGTGTTGCGGTTAGCGATGCTCTTCCCCGTGTTCCTGGTGCCCTGCACGAGAGGAACATGTCACATGGAGTTCACGTGGAGGAACGTGTAGGGATGTGACAGCTGGAATATTTGATTATTTACAAGGTTACTACAGTGCTGCTGTGTTACTATTCGTGGCTGCAGAGGAAAATACTTTTCTACTTATTTAAGTATCTGGGTGGTGTGAGCAGAGAAGATTTTTTTTTCTTTTCATTTTTATCAAACCTCTTTGATTGTCTGTGCCTGATCACGATGAGACACCATGCCGGAGTCCTCAAAAAAGAAAAAAAAAACCAAACGGGAGTCAACTGTCTCTTAACTGCTCTGTCTTTGAGCTGCTGAGACGCCGTGTTAGCGAGGATACAAGGCTTTGATTTAAGACGCAGCTATGAGGATGTAACCTCACTCTCTCTATTGTCCTGCTCATTCACACACTCTTGTCTGGTGTGAATCCTCTCACCGTCTCAAACACGGCGTAGTCCTCTCCATAGTTGGCTCCGGGCACCAGGCCCGGTCCACCAACCAGCCCGGCGCACACGTTACTCACGACGTTACCGTAAAGATTGGGCATGACCATCACGTCGAACTGCTGAGGCCTGGAAACCAGCTGATGCAAACACAAGTGGCACAATTATTCACAACATTTTTTCTTCAAGAAGTTTGAATAAGACAGGGACTGCAGTGTCCGATTTTGGCTTTGAAGGAGCGCTGGCAGAGTAGGGCCGAGCTAAACAGTCGATACGGCAATATATGGTGATATTTATTACATCATGATACTTATCATTTTGTGAAATCCTTGCCAAAGCCCATTCTTAAAGTTCAGTGACACAGAAGAACGCTTATCCACTTTATCTTCACACTTTCAATTTCTGTGCGTCCACTGTTTCGGGGTGTCCAGTTCAAGCGCAAGAGTGCCCTTAAATTTCATTTGTCATTTTGGTGTTTTGGCAGCTATGTCAGTGTGTTTGGTCGTTTTCCAAAACCATTCAAATACACTGGGATGGAAATTTTGAATTAAATTGTCTCGACTCAATTTGTCAGTTAAATTATCGATACAATGAAATGTGACGTGATTAACACGACTCAGATCACACACAGCAAATTATATTTCAGCTCTGCTTTTACATTTCCAGTGAACTCTGTGGAATACTGCAATACATAGCGATATGCATCGTATTACAATATGATGCGATATAATCGTATCGTGAAGTTCTTGCCAATGCTGAGCCCTACGGCAGAGCAGTGCTAGTTTTTCTCCTTTCGGTAGAAATGTAGAAAAACTAGGTGTAAGTATGAGCAGTGTGGCAGTGTGCGGACATGCCGTGGCTACCTGCATGGTAGTGTTGTCTACAATCATGCTGTCAAAGGTGATTTCGGGGTAACCGCTGGCAACCTCCTTGCAGCACTCCAGAAAGAGGCCATCAGCTAACTTCCTGCTCCGACAAACCCACAAACATTACGATGCATCATGTGTTTTACAGAGAAGAAAAAGATAAATATAAAGAGATTAAACGGGAGAGTCAGAGCCATGAACCATCAGAAACACACATGATGTTAGCTTTGTGTACGGCGGTGACTCGTTGGCGTCCTTTAGCCCGTGCGGTCCTGAAAGCATAGTCGGCGATGCGTAAAGATTTAGTTCTGGTGATGATCTTCAGACATTCAACCACGCCTGGAACATTCTGCACAGACGGAGAGAGAAACACTGAGGACGCAGGGAGGCTGGACTTGTTGGGATTTTTTTAAGGTACCGACAGAGCGATCACGAGCCACATAACGCACAGACACACACACCTCGTGCTCCAGACTGCTGTACTCTCCCTCGGTGTTCTCCCTGATGATCATGATGTCAATATTTCTGTGTCGTGTCCTCACCCCTGGCAGAGACTGGCAGTGCATCACATTGGCATACAGATCCAGAGTGGTGCTGCAGACAGAGGGGAACAGGAGGAAAGATGAAGATGGATTGATGGAGGGATGAGAACACAGAGAGCTGAAGGACTGAACACTTTAACATCAAGGCTAAAGCTGAACAGCTGTTGTTTAACACTGCTGACTTTGTGATGACGGAGAGGCGAAAAGTAGTAAAAGATGTAAGATGGTGCACTAACCGCAGCAGGTTGTTTCTGGACTTGTAGGATGGTGGCAAGTTGTGGTTGGTCTCAATGTTACCTGGAGAAACAAATGAAGTTACACTTAAAAAATGACGACTAAAACACAGACAGAACAGTAAAATGTAGGTCAGGATTTCTGTCTCAAACACAGCAACAGGTTTTCTTGTCACTGAGCCGACCCTCATTGATCTAATTCAGTTGGACATTGCAGGAGAAACTCGCATCAGTCCAACACAGAGCTGTTCAGCATCACCGCCACTTAACACGGTTACAACAACAGCAACTAAACAAATGTTAACATTAAAGCAGGGGTAGGCAGTTTATCTTTGGTGTAAACGGGAAAAATTTCCATAGTAACCTTTCAGCATTTTGAAATTCAGATGGTCTGAAAGAACACTAGACCTCTGCACCTCTCCGTGGCTCTGTATTTAAACTGCGGCAGACACTTCTCAGCCAATCACTGGTAATTTCAGAGAGCATGCGTTCCTATTGGCTGCTCTACGCTGCACTTGTCACTACTAGCTGAATGACTGTTGAAATTGTTGAAAGTGACGAGCCTCATGTTCTAAAACTGGCCTCCGGCCACAGAAGTGTCCGCAGGCGACACCGTCAGCAGGCTCGAGTCGAGCTGAGACGGACCAGTTTACTGTTTCGCCTCGTGGAGAATCTTCGGTGTAAACTGGCCTTAAAACAGAGACAGCAAAGTTGGAGTCTCATGCTACAGCTAGCTTGAGCTCCACATGTTGCCTCAACCCCAGCTTTAATGAAAGGAGGGTTTATTGCAGAATTATCATATTAGTTTTTGCTAGGTGTACTTAATAAACTGGAATTATATTATATACATCCTGGCACATTTTGGTTATTTCTGACTTTCTGACAGACACACACACACACTAACCTTTCAGTGCAACTCCATTGCGTCTAATAGCCATTATGGCATTATTGATGTCGTCCTCTGAGGCCATGGATGAGTCAACATTGACGACTTCAAAGTCCACCGGCACGCAGCAGAACCTGTTAATAAAAACAGATGAAGATCGCTTTAATATGACAGAGAGTCCAGCACCGTGTTTCTGTGTTTGTGCAGGATGTGCGAAATCTCACCGGAATAGTTCGCGCACGTGGTTGGCCAGCTCTGGTCCGATGCCATCTCCAGGAATCAGAGTCACGGTGTGCCGACCTCCATAACGCGCAGGTGGAGGCTGTGATGCGGCAGCAAACACGGAGAGTCAACGCCCCCCCAAACAATCCAGCAGAGCACAACTACTACAAGACTACTGATAAGACTCTAAGCCACTGCAAAGACAACTGCACAAACTTGTGGCTTATTTGCTACTCTAATAAGTTTTAATTAGTCTTGGGCAGATATGAGATATTATCAAATATCACGATCTTTGCTGCCACTTGCGATATTTTCCGCACTGTCGAATACTGATCAGCTGCTCCAGCATCTTTGGGCTTTTATTTTGAAAAGAAAATGCATGTGGGGCTGCCGAGGCAGCGAAGGCAATATTTCTGGTTTAAAGCAGGAGAAAATGAGCCAAAAAAGTCGAAAGAGGCCATATGTCCTCCTTGTCCCAAGCCGGTGATGGTTAGACAGGGAAACGTCTCAAATCTGCGCCCCCTGGATAATAACATTGCTCATTGTGATATAAAAATGGCACAATATTGTGATATTACATTTGGGATATCGCCCAAGCCTAGTTTTAGTACATGGCTTATCCTACACTGACGTCTGCGTGTCATAAGCAGCCATACTCACTATGGTCTGGTGTGTGTGGATGGAGGATGGAGGGATTCAGAATGAAGGAGAGAAAACAGGAACATAAAAAAGACAATTAGGAGGAGAAGACACGCAGTGACCGGCAGCTTCCTGGTGGCATCACAAAGCACACAGATGAGACAAAATAACATCGGCGCTCATGAGGACGTGTGGGGTCAAACACTTGGATTCAGAGTTTGGAAGGCAAACATAGTGCGAGTGTGCTGACTGAGCTCCTGAGGTGAAAAACCTTCCGTTAAATCCTCGTACACCGCTGCATCACTGCTTTTTAAATTTTTTTTTAACATTTTCCCATCTGTTTGCATCATGAACCACTTACAGCATAAGTGGACTTGTGTCTCTGATGACATGACGCGGCACCAGAAACCTGTGAAAGGCAGAGGGAAAAAGTGAACTTCCAAAGATGATACAAAAAATCAAGTGATAAATCACCAACCAAAATATATTATCTACAAAAAGTCCTTACTTCCATTTCTGAGTGTAATTATTCTTTTAAGTAATTAAAAACATTTCATCACTACTCTCAGGCACTTCCAATAATAAGTCCCTTCAGGGCACTAACAACTCTTTTCGTTGTCAATAAATCTGCTTATTTTCTTAATTTATCTATTAAATGTTGTTTCTACAAAATGCGAGAAATACATTTAAAATGCTCAGAGGTAGAAAGCGACAAAGTACAAATACTTAGTTACTGTACATGAGTAGATTCTTTAGGTATCTGTACATTTCTTCAGTATTTATTTTTCTGACACTTTTATTCTCTACATTAAAAACACAAGTATCTGAATTTTCTCCTCATTATATTTTCCAAACAGGCTCATTATTTAATTTTGAATGCTTTTTTGTTTTTGCCTGCACTCAGGACGCTTTTTACCAACCCAAAAATGTCTCTATTTGACATTCTGGGAATGAGACTCAACAATAAGCTCATTTTCTGGTGCGTTCAGGAACAGCTCGGACAAATCCAATTGATTCTACCTTTAAGTTTAATAGTCTTTACATTAGATTAATATGACGTGAGCTTAAGGCAGGGAAACCTTTTCACTTTTATACTTTGAGCACATTTCAGAACCTTTTAACTGGGTAAAGAAGTTGAGTGAGCACTTATATTTTTTACCAGAGTCTTTTTAAACACTAGTACCTGTACTTCTACTCAGGTAAAGAGTGCGTGTGGGCTGCTTTCGCCAACTGTGAATATGCTCACCGTGTAATTAAAACAGCCCAATTTTTAAAATTCGAGGTGACGTTTCTTGGGATGTTTTTATTTTTAGAAATTTTATTTTTTCCGCCCCTCATTCAGCCATTACTGGAGTGAGCAAATCCAACGGACACGCTGTTAATCTATTAACGGCTTCAATAAACTTTATCCACAGTAAATGCAAAGTGTGTATTTTAAAGTTTTGTTGTGGAATGTGACTCGCAAGTTTGATTTCAATCCCTTTAGTTGTGGAGGACAAGTTGCAGACTGAAACGTGAGCCACTTATCGTATCGTATTATCATGGGAAGTAACGTTACTGCTGAATGAGTCTCTGAATAATTTACGGCTGCAGTGTGAGGGGGCTTTGGCTTTAGCAGGAATAGAGGAATGCTGCTTGACTAGTCGTGGTGTATTTTCCTTTTCCAGTTAACGTCAAACTGACAGCGGACACAAGTGGTGCTGAAAAGACAGCGACATAAGCCAAGCTAGCTCAGTTAACGTTAGCCAACTAACCAACCACTCGTTAATCTGCTTAGCCACACTCACTGCTGTTTTAGCAAGTTAACTAGTAGCATTAAACCACTTCAAACTTAAAAACCAACTCTGTTTCAACAATAAACTATCTGCTGGCGAACTCAGAGGAGCTCCTACCCTGGCCAACCGGTTGCTGAGTACGGGCTTCAGGGCTCCGGACAGGGAGCGCACAGCACGGGCCGTCATGTTCACTCCCACCGCGGATGGATGGACGACACGGCGGCGGGGGCGTGCTGCGCGTTCACCGTTAAATAATCCCCCTCTGTTTAACACACACACACACACGCACACACACACACACACACACACACACACACACACCTCTTCTTCGACAGTTTTTATTAGAGAGGATGCGGGGACAAAGATACGAGCACAGTGAAGTTGCAGTCCGTTGAGCTAGCTTCACGTTGCCATGACAACCCCAACAGAGTCTTGCGGGCCCGGCGGCCAAGTTTGTCATTTTGTTCTCTATTTTCCCCCAAAGCGTCTTCTCCTCCGGTAACCACAGGGAGGCGACATACACACAAAGATTTAACATGCACGGGACAGCGCCATTCTACCTGTTACACCGACACCGCTCAGTCATTTTTGACCATGTAGTTACAAACGCATGTTTGTTTCAAGTTCACTGCTTTTCTTTACTTATACTACCTAAAGCCCCCGTGGAGTAAGCTATGTGTTACATACTTTGTAGGGCACACACTGTAGCATTAGCAAAAGGCCGCCACAACAACATTCAGCTGGCGTAATTTTGAACATTTAAATATTTATATGTGTCACGATGACAGCAACCAGGACGACCAACGGACAAAATGCAGCGCCTTTACTTGTTCCACTTGTAGACCACTTGGAGAAATTCTACTCTCCAGCTTTTATCCTTGTTCAACCGTCGGTATTTGCATGCTGGTAGTTGTAGTTTTCTCTGTTTCTCGCCGCAGTTTCGCCGGAATGACGTGATGCAGTTACTAGACGACATTTCCCAGCTTCCCCGCGGGGGCGCCTCCTCCCTCCACTCCCTCCGCCTTCCCTCCCACTCCACTGGGCCGCGAGGAAGTCGCAAGATGGCTGATGTCGTTTGGAAGTAATGTTCCCCTCTGCAACATGAAGCCGTGAGTGTGGAAGAAAGCGAGGGAGGCACCATCGGGCTTTTATTTTTCTTTTCTTTTTGTTACTTTTCTTTTATTTCGTCAAACATCCATCTCATTCCGCGTCGTGTCCGCCCCGGACTTCTCTTCGGGAGTTGACGCGTCAAATCACGCCGGGGACCCTTGCCAGCAGCTAACAGCTAGCCACACAGTTAGCAAATGTTAGTACAGCTAGCCAGTCAGCCAGACACACAGCTTTTTAGTTTGTTTTAATTGATATTCTGACACCAACGAGCCAACAAGCTGACGTTATATACATGTCGAAATTTGCGTAAATTAGTGCAGCATAAATGTCAAACATTTTAGCTGTCAGACAGATATGACGATTTTGCAAGCTGCTCGGTTTAACATGTCCGCGAACTGGCCATCCAGCCTGTGGGTTGCTAACTAATGCGCAGTATTGCATCTGTTTCATGTGCACAAACCAGCAGAATAGTAGTTTTGTAGGCATTTCTCAACAATATCCACCACCTCGCTGCATTTCCGTTATTTGCTGCCAACTACATTTTTGAAGCTGGTTGTGTGAAGCCAAATTATGGGAGCAGGAAAAATGTCGAACTTTTTCTGGCTGTAGGTAACTGTTAGGCTACACTGGCCTTGCTGGCATCTAACCAAAAATCCACAGGGATGGACACTAAACTGAGCACCTACGACCAAATTTGAGGAATTGGCCTTTAGATACCTGGGAATAAGTGACGCTAGCTTACACTTGTACAGCGGTGCATGGTGACTCATTTCACTAGTCTGGGTGACAGATAAGTTGTTTTGCAGGGTTAACTCAATTACAGTTAGTCACTACACCGGAGACCAGTTAGCTTGCCTGAAGTGCATAGCTAGCTACAGTCTCGCCCCACATCCCATTTCAAACACGGCGTACAGAACGTATTCAGAGCCCGCTCCCGGCCAAACACACAGGCTCAACAACACCGTCATGGGAGTGCAGGGTTTTCAAGAGTATTTAGAGAAGCGGTGTCCCGGGGCCGCAGTCCCGGTAGACCTACTGAAGCTTGCCCGTACCGTGGCCCGCCAGCCCCCTCACCACCATCACCCACACCACCACCCACATCACCCCGGGCCCATGCCTCCCCCGCCCCCGCCTGCCAGGATCCTAATCGACGCTGACTCCGGCCTGCAGCGCCTCTACGGCGGCTATCAGACGGACTGGGTGTGCGGGGGCGAGTGGAACGCCATGCTGGGCTACCTGGCCGCCCTGTCACAGGCTTGCCTGTACCAGGGCGGCCTGGAGCTGGTCGTGGTTTTCAACGGCACACTGGGGAAGGAGCGCTGGCCCGAGTGGGCGCGGCGAGCTCAGGGCCAGCGACAGACGGCGCAGCTGATCGTCAACCACGTCGGCAGCAAGGCCACCCCGCCTCCTAGGGCATGGTTCCTGCCCCCGGCCTGCCTCAGCCACTGTGTCCGCCTCGCCATGTTCCGCTTCCGAGTGCGGGTGAGCAATGTGTCAAGTCGTTTTTTTTTTTTTTTTTGTTGTGGTCATATGGCGTGCCGTTTATCTAACACTTGCCCTCTCTTGTCGCACGCCCATGTAGTAGCACGTTCAGAAACTCGCCGAGCAAGTGGAAGTACCAGCTCTAACGCAGAAAATGACTCGTTCTAGGTTTTTATTCAGTGCGATACACACATACAGACCTGATTTGACCAGCGGCCTGTTTTGCTTCTGCAGCGGCATAGATGTCGGTGTGTAGCAGATGCACGGAGCGGGCCTGCTCCGCTCTCGTGGATGCACTGGTGGTGATCCACCGTGCACAGGGATGAAGTCAGTGCAACAGATTTTTAGATGCACGAAGCAGCGGCTGCTGGCTAATCCAGTCGGTGCATCCTTATTCAGGAGGGGTTAGAAACATTTATCGTACGACATGACCTAGTCTAGCCGATGTATTACATAACATGAACTCAATGAACCTGTCATACATTGTTCAACATGTGCTGAGTGGATATTCTATTTATAGATCTCTAGTACCTGACAGCGGTGCATTTGTAATGACTTAATTGTTCTTTCTCTCCTGTCTTCTTTAAACGGGTTAATGACTGACACTGTTTATTCCTGACCAGTTTGTCCAGTATGCATTTTCTCTCATACAAAACAGAGTAAGGTGTCTTTACTACATCCGCTCTGCTCTGATATTTTTAGCCTGCCATTTAGATTACAGTAAGGTGAAATGAAGACTATTTGTCATCTTGCGCACCAAAGCAGACATCTTACAGGGCAAATAATCACTTAACATGATTTGTTTGAAGAAGGAAATGTGACTCATATGGTTATGTTGAAGGCCTGCCATCGACGTAGCTAAAAATCTGTTTGCCTCTGAGGTTGCCTCCTGTCAACTTAATGTAGTTTTCTCCCTTTGATCAGCTTTTCAGTCCGCCTGCATGCCAGCATTGAAAAGAATGAGGGATGCACAGTAAAAAAAAAAAAAATACCGATGACCAAAAACTACCTGCTTCTCATGGCCGATATCATTAAGATAACCCACAATTTGACATTTTTTGAATTTTAACAAGTTCACACCCATCATTTACTAGGGATGCACGACATTTGATTTTTTTGCTAGTATCAGATACGTCGATATTTTGCTACTCATTTGGCTGATGATCAATACGAATATACATGTATATTTTTCCCCACATCTCATTGCAGAGATCAAGACTCTTCTGTAGTGAAATTTACATACAGTATTATAATGAATACTCTTTCCGTATTGGCCCGCCGACAAATGCAGGTATAAAAAAACAAGGCTTAAAATGATGTGATATTCATTCCTTGTGCGAAAGAAGAAAAATACTTGAACTCATGTAAAGCATGGGGTCTTTATTTATGACAGTTGATTTTAAACAAAACGAGTCAGATACATCCTATTTAAAACTGAATGATGCTCTCCCTGAGACATTCATGACAATACTCACCACCAGGGCGAAATTTGGCCTGTTTCACAAGTGACAAAGTAAGTAAACATTACGTCTGTCCACGGGGAACATGTGAAACATGGCGTTGACTCGGGTGTTTAATCAACGAACAGCAGCTTGGTATTTTATGGGTTATTGTATTGACAGATATCGGTGTGCTGGCTGATATCCACTAGTTAATTTTAAAGCCAATATCAGCCAATACCGATAACGTGTCAATAACTTCGTACATCCCTTATTTACGCGCACCTGATGCTTAGAAAGGCTATGATCGTATCTTAGACAGTAATGGCGGATCATTTAATATTCAATAGCTCTGACATAAGTAAAGCTATTATACATCATTTTCTACCTTCCCCTGTAACCTTTGGGGAACACACAACCAAAGTGCAATCATGTAAAATCGTCCACACCAGCGGTGACATTTTTGACGCAAGTCGTCACTGTGCCGCTGTACTTTCAGTTTTTCACGCCGTGAGAATGTAAACAGCGTCCTGCACTTGTTGTTCGTCTGCTTCCTGTCTTATGCCTTCATTGGCGGATCACAAATCAACTTTGGTGGTGCTAGCCCTCATCTACTTTGTTGAGGTCTGCAAACGCTACACTTTTAAAGTCAACAAAAGCCATTTGGTTTCATGTTATTTGCTCTTTTTATCAGCCCCAGTTTCATTATAGCAGATAATATAAATTTTATCACCGGCTAATAATTTATCTGCTCCCATAAATATGATGAATCCCTTAAAACAGAATGGCACAGTGTATAAGAGGAAGCTTGTTAAAATGGAAAAATCCCACCCACATGACAGTACAACAAGTTCTGGTGCTCCTTGTGCGTGTACAGCATCATTACTCACAGTTCCCATGTGTAATTGCTTGTTTTTTTCTACTTTTATTCTAAAAGTAACAGTCCTATTTCTGCAGCTACAAGTGTCTCACCACCGCTTGAACAAACCGCCACTCAACATATTGCCTACACGTTGGATCTCTATATATGAATCTAGTTGATATTGATTATTAGTTGCAGCTGTATTATTGACAAGGAGACACAAGAAAACAAGTTTTTCAAACTTTTTTTTTTCCCTCAAAATCAACATTGCTTTTCTTTCCATCATACATTGCATTCATTTGAAGCCAGAGATTTGATTAGCAGCCTATTAAATTGATTTTTATTCAGGTAACAGGATGCATGTGTGTAGTTTCACACTGATTAACACTGACATTGATTAACAAGATTAATTAAACAATTTTGGCCTAATCCTGAAGCACTACTGCTCATTCTCTCTCTGTCTGGCCTAACCGCGCACGTCACCCATCACTTGAGTTCTGCATGACTGAAGATCCTGGGATCTGCATCACCAGCAGTGATTTGGAAGACAGTGTTTAGTGCATCACAAAATGTACACGTTTGTGTTTTTGTAAGCGAGCTGTGGTTCACCGTTTGTACGAGCTGCTGAGCTTCTGTATTTTGTGACCATACAGAGTGAGTCGAGTTTGAGTGTGTTTGAGTGAATCTGATTAGCCTCACGGTTTTTGTTCAGCTTTTCCCTCTGGTGAACATTTTGTGTCTGGGCTTTGTGATTTTACACAAACAAAACAAAAGCAACTCAAGAAAATCTTCATCATCAGTTGATCTGCAAATTATTATTGTCTCGAGCAAGTGATTAGTTTTTTTAGATACATTTTTTCCTGAAGGAGAGGTTTGGTTTTTTTGCACATTAAGCCTTATAATAAGGTTATTTCCGATCATATGGTGCTCTACAGCATTATTATGACGACCGGCGCAGTACTGAGAGCTGGAGCTCGTTGCTGACGTCACAGCTAGCTGAAAAGAACGGAGGAGCACGTGCACTCAGTGTGTCAAAAAACACAAACGCTTGTTTTTAAAGATGTGAAACTTGCCGAATGTGTAGCGGTGTCCTCTCCTGCACCGACACTGAAACTCAGAATTAAACACGGAAATATAACCCAGAAACGGCTGTTTGTATGTTTTTTTTTGGTGAATCAGCTGAAAGAGCCGCTTTTGGGTAATATATCTGTGTTTAGCTTTGCGATGTAGTGTTGGCACGTGAGAGGACACCGCTAAACATTTGGTGAGTTTCGTGTCAATTTAAGTTTTTGGACAGATTGTCTGAGTGCACACGCTCCTGCGTTGTTTTCAGTCAGTTTTATTATAAGGATTAATGTGCAAAAAACTGAACTTCTCCTTTAAAAAATGTTAAAAAATAGTTGCTGATAAATTTCTGTTGGTAAGCACTGAAGCACTGTGCTGCTTTTAATTGAAACACCACAATGAACAAATTGCCGTGTTTGAAACTCCACTCAGAGTCGGATCTGTGGACTGACTTTGTCCATGTTGGATCTACAGGTTGTACAGACTTTGGAGGACCACCACCAGGAAGTGCTGTCTCTCTACAGGGACTTTGGATTCGCTGGCCTGATTGCTCAGGACTCTGAGTTTGCCCTCTGCAACGTACCCGCCTACTTCTCCTCACACGCACTCAAATTGAGCTGGAACGGCAAGAACCTGACCACACACCAGTATCTGCTGTCTGAGGCCGCCCGGCAGCTTGGGCTCAAGACACAGCACCTGCCATGCTTCGCTGCTCTGCTGGGTACGATGCAGCGCACACACGTACACAGAATTAAATATGTATCCAGTGTTTCTATGCGGTGTTCTGTCATTGTAACACACACCCCTCCCTGTGAGGTTTATTTTTGGCAGCACTCCTTGTCTAGGGCCCAGTGAAATCTGTTTTATTTTTTTCCAAATTTTGTTTTTTTCCATTTTAATGTATTGGTGATGTAATGTAAATGGATAAAATGCCCTCAATTCAATAAGAAATAATTATAAATTTAAAGGTGTAAGTAACATTGCACTAATACGTGCTTTAAACAGAGTAAGGCATAGACCATATTACCATAAGCTTTGCATTGCTTTAAGTAAAACAAAATACCTGACTGCAAACAAAACAGTCCATGTCAGATTTGCTAGTTTCTCTTTCTTATTTGCATGTTTGAAGTAATTTTTTATCAAATCAAATCAAATTAGGTAATCTTAATTCCCAATGCATCAGAGCGGCTCTAACATCACTCAGTTTTCAAAGAAGTTTTTTTGGTGCATCGCTGTTATGGCAGTACCCTGGTTCGTCTTTACAGTGTAATGTGCGTGCACACAATTAACTTAGCAGGGTGTGAAAAGAATGCAGGCTACTAAGTTAGCGTTAGCTTACCAATGACGCATAGAAGTCATTCGGAAACTGCTCGGCTACGCATTTTGAGGTAAGTGACGAGTTTGGTAGTTTTTTTTTTTTTTGGCAACTTTGCCAGCGTCTCAGGTGGCTTTTTCGAACATGCTTGCATTGTTTGGGGGGTGTGTGTGTTTGTGAAGTAATTTAAGGGTGGTCACACACATTGGCG
This sequence comes from Naso thynnoides, assembly GCA_029783665.1. Taxonomy (NCBI): domain Eukaryota; kingdom Metazoa; phylum Chordata; class Actinopteri; order Acanthuriformes; family Acanthuridae; genus Naso; species Naso thynnoides. The sequence goes on along the minus strand of JAQLOL010000002.1, from coordinate 28,166,147 downwards.
ACCCCCCAGATAAATGTTCCTCTCTCTCCCAAAAACAGAATTTCAGTCAAATTATGGTTAATTCTTTGTTAAACAACAGATTCTGTTTTTATTGGCCAATTCCACAATTCCGTGATCGCGGAGATCATAGGGCCCTACCTCTCCGCCGTTGTCCGTGATACAGCAAACATATAAAAGAGTTTCTCTCCTAAAGGAAATCATATTCTCCCTGATGAGGACCTGGCTGCCTTCCACTGGAGTCTGCTGGGACCAGAACACCCACTAGCTTCTCTCAAGGTACCGTTCTGTTTCAGCTCTAAAATTCTTTGCAAACATCAGCTTACTTTAAGAAAATACTTCTTGTAAAATATTTAATACTGTGACAAAGACATGACCCGATTGATCTCATGTGAGCAGGCTCTTAACTTGGAACAAGCTTTCACTGATGTCTTCTGTATAAATGTGTTATAATATAAACATATCATCATTTGTAGACAAAAGCCTCCCTGTTTTCTGATCTTCTGCCATTAACTCTGTTAATTTACTGCTGCTGAGTGCTACTTTCTCACAGTGATTTCAGTTCATCGGTGTTGGGGGCATGATGCTTTCCTATCAATAGAAGGCTTTTATTATGAAACATCTGCAGGAAATAACTTCACAATGACAACATCTTAAAATAACGAAACTGAAAGAATTATTGTAATGAATAAATCTGCGATAAGAAGAGAGAATGTTTAATAAGAGGAGGATGAATGTCGTCTGGATAATTAGAAAATGAAAATCACACAAATTTACACAAGTATTTGATATTTTTGTCTCACAACACATCATTTCCAACACTGTATCACGAAGCATACTGTAAGTGAAATATAACAGCTGTGCACAAGCTTATTTTCTAATACAGAGGCTCTCTGCATTAAAAGGTTTGATGACAGTATCATCATGGAGGCAGCATATAGTTGAAGACAGCTGCGGGAAAAAAAGGAAACTTGCAGAAGATTTTGTGATTGATCACAAAGTTGCATTTAACATTAAATTCCTTGAGCACCAAATTCACCTGTTTGCTGACGTGCCGCGTCACTTAAGAGCTGACAAAGTGACGGTTGATCCTTCCAGTAGTTTGGAGTAAATTATTAATCCTTACAGGGCTGCACAATATATGATGACGAAATGACTCACATTAAGTTAACAAATATTAAATTTTACAGTTTCGATGTCTTTCTGCTTTAGGTTTGTGCTAACAGACAGACAGACAGTGTGAGTGTGCCTAACAGACACACTGACCAGCAGCTCAAAGCAGAGGCACGAGATGACGGTATAACCCGGTAAAAGGTTTGCCGCGGTAGTCGCATCCTGCTGCACGCCTCTCCGTCCGGATCTGTGTGACACAGTGAAATTTCACTAATAATGTGATGAGAGCAAGGAGCGTTGACCAGCAGGATCGTGGTGGAGGATTAGTTGTCAAAGAGAAACGCAAAAAGCACCTGAAGTCACTGTACGATATTCCCAATGCCAATAGAGAACTTAAAAACTTGAATTAAAGAGAAGAAATTTGTCACCTGTCACCTGCAGCTCTTCATCCAACAGCTCCTTCTCGTCCCATTACTTTCACAGCAGGGCTGCAACTGACGACTTATTTTCATTATCGATTAATCTACCGATTATCTTTAAAATTCATCGATTAATCGTTCAACCTCGGATCTATGGTAACAGAGGCAGGAATGGAGGGCCAGGTCTGCTAGTAAGTGGACATGCAGCTGCTCTTATCTGCTAGATAAACCTGTGAATATAAAATAAACTGAAGCTAGCTTGGTGTTCAAATTTAGCAAAGCCCTAGCAACAGTTGCCAAGGAGTAACAACAACAACACTTGCTAAGGACACTTCAGATTCCTCCAACGTATGTCCCGCCCCTACTGCCCGTTCATTGGTTAATTGTTTGAATTGCAAATACGTCACAACACAGCAGCTGATGCTCTTGAAAAAGGCATTTCGGCTCGTCTTTAAATGCTTTTAATGTGAAGCTGCAGCTGTAGGGAACAATACGT
>JAQLOL010000002.1:28122471-28139280 GCA_029783665.1 Naso thynnoides | reverse complement strand
AAACTCTGAGGCACCTTCTGGAGTTAAGGCCAAAAAAAAAAAAAAAAAAAGAAAGAAAGAAAGACAGAAAGATATATTGCTGCCCGGCAAAAGATGGAAATGAATGGTGAGGATTTGGGTAACTGCTGCCAGGCAGAGTTCCCGTCAGACTGGCCTCACGCTCAGTCAAGACCTTTGCAATGAAGCTGAAAGGACTCCTGATTCTTCACGTCAAGGATTCACGGGAGTCATTTCAGATTTCTAAAAAGTTATTTCCAAAGTGTATTTTAATAAGGCGAGCCAACAGAGGCTGCCGGTGATATAAAAAGGTGCGTGGCAACAAAGCCTCAAAGATCCCTCAACCCCTTTTGGTGGCGATCGAGCATCTGTTGTCATGACAATAGCCCAACACCAAGAGCTGTTGCCCCCCCGCAGAGCTTCGGTGTGACACTTTAGACCAGCAGGAAGCACTTACCTGCCCTGAAGTACCTCAGCTGAACACGGCAGAGGCTTTATGGGTCGGATCACATGACAGGAGAGACAGAGGCCTCGCGGCGGACCCGAGTGTTCCGCTCACAATCCGAGACTTCTAAGATAATGAATTGTTTTATTAGAGCACTTATGTTTGTAGAGAATGAGATGTGTCCCCCATAGTAGATTTCATCAGACTACGGATTTACAACTTACCAAGTACTGGTAGCACAACTGCAAACGTAATAGCAGTGGACCGACAGATAACTGCCTGAGAGATGCTGGCCATGAACATTGTAATCTCTATAAACTTACTAGGAGAGGTTGACATGAGCTCACTATGTTAAACAGAAAAGGCAAGTCAACAAGAAGCACCTTATTTTCTTACTATGTTGATGACTTGTGCTCTATCGTGTGCCACAAAATTGACATGGAAAAGCTCTTCTGAAATGCCATTTTGAAGGAAAAAACCCTGACTATATATGTAAGTGTTAATGTAGTCGCGTCAGACATCCCCTCAGTTATGAACTCAACCATTACAGTGAAACGCCGACAGTTTACCCAGCCATGAGTGTAGGCCTACGCTCATCGTCACAGGGCTGGGCCGCGCCGCCGTCTCTTACACCAACACCAAATGAAACAGAAGTTTGGACTTGTTAGCTGTTTTTTGGTAGGGATTAAGTACACGAGTGCTGTAGGTGTTCATAGGTTAAGAGTAGGTAACAGCGTCGGGCTTAACACGGGACTGTAATACAGACACCAAGACTAGGCTAGAGAATATAGCTCCACTGGCCGACATGCTAAGTCTAGAATTACTAGGAGTCATATACTTAACTGCTTCAACTCTTGACATTAGTACAAATAACGTGTAATGCAACAGTACATTGTTAGAAGATGGCTTTTCTGCGGCGAGCCAGAGTGTGATCTGGTATACGATGCCCTCTCTTGATTCGCTCGCCAGAAACACAGTTACACACACATACACGCACACGAATACAAACACACGCGCACACACACACACAGCGGAACAGACACCACAGACAGGAATTCAGTCGCATTTGTTACCAGCAGCATTCTCTCTGCTTTTGTGCTGAAGTGATGTTGTGCAGTTTCAGTTCCCAGTGGAGTGGTCGTCAGTTCATCAGAGATCATTTGGTAACACATTCTACTGACTCTCGAAAATCCCACACGTTTCAAGTTTGCGTAGACGGATGAAAATACACGTCAGAGGTGTCAGGCAGACGCAGAAACAAACCATCTGCACACACACACGCACACACACGCGCGCGCGCACACAGGAACACACAACATGAACACAGACACACACAGATACATAGATGTTAAACCCTGAGTTACACAGTAGCTAGTATGGGAAAAAAGTCAACACAATACATGATGTAGTGTCCCTCTCTTGTCCTTGTCTGTTTTAGTTTGATAGATATTTGATCGGTGATTTTTATGCTTGTTGTCCTAACCCACCCCCCTGCTATGACACCTCTCCTCACCTCCTCCTCCTCCTCTCTACACCCCCAAACTGTTCATTCACTTCTCTCCGCCCCTCAGATCTTCCTCATAGAGCACACGCACCCACCCACTCACCCACATACACACACACACACACGCATACAGACACACCATGCCCACTGATTCTCATTAAAGCAGCCACACACTCAAACACACACACACACACACAAGTACACAGATATAATTACACGCAGGTTAAACCCCCCCCCCCCTTCTGTATTTCAGTTCTCTCTTTACTCTCACCACCTCCCCTCTCTGCCTCTCCTGTAGCCCTTAGGACCGTTTCTATTGGCCGTTTTTATCTTAGGGCTGCCCCGCCCCTTAATCAACCCAACTAACAGTAAAGGTTATATTAACGTTGATAATCAGTTTCTGTATGTATCTAGCCAGAGTCTGGAAAAAAAAATCTGAAAAAAAAAAAGCAAAAACGGTTTTATTCAATTGTGCAAATGTGTTTTTCTTACTATTTTTAATGTTATTACATCTTCTAATCTAATCCTTCTACCATTGCTTCAGTTAGTAACGAAATACGCTTAGCCAACCTAGAGATTTGAACTGTAATGATTGCGATTTTCCTTACCTGTATTTTATATGGCATCTTTAGACCACCGTTTATTATGTACTTCAGTAAATATTGCCCGTTCTTTGAATTGAAAATCGTCGTCTGCACTATGTATTATGATTCTCATAATATCCCTGATAACAATTTTGTGGTCGACTCATCAATCTAAGCTGAACTCTGCGCCCTTGCACTAAGCAGCGAAACATCTCTTGTAAACACGTGAGAACCAAAGTACACCCAGCATCCCCCTCTGTCCCTATGAAGCCCTCATAGCCTCGCCCCTTCCCCATCGATGGTTTGCCCCCCGAGTAACAAGTTTTATGATGAGTATGGTTATATATATTATGACATTACAGCACATGTGATTTATCTGACAAGTCTGTGAGTTAACAGTGTTTTCAAAACACTGCGGTTGTCGTGGAGACGCAGACAGACAGGGAAGAAGGACGGTGTGTTTGTGCGGACAGCGAGTGAGTGAGGCAAGAGTTCAGGCATCGCGAGTTTGTCGCTCGCTCGCGCTCGCTCGCATCTTCTTCGCTGACAGAATTTTCGGCTGTGTGAACCGACACACGCTGACCTCAGAGCTGCACAAATACACAGGAAGGAAGGAAGGATACGTGACAAACATGCTTTCAGGCGTGCTGGGGTATTGGCGCCCTCTTTTGCATTTTTCTAACATAGTTGTTTCGCTCTCTCAAACTTGCCTTTAACTTGCCGGATTCAGATTGATAGAGCAACTTGTTACAGTGCTGAGTCTCTTCATATGTGGGCTTGAAGTTTGTTCAAAGTGGCAGAATTTTCCTCAAATGACAAATCTGAGATGTGGCGTCCAAGTGGATGCAGAAAAATGAGGAGTGCGAGAAGAGATAATTGAGCTGTATGGTGAAGAAATTGGTTTAAAAAAAAAAAAAAAAGAGAGAAATTCTTGAAATATTTTTTCTGAATCTAAGTTAGGAAATATTAACTACAGGACCTTTTTTTAAGGGAAAAATGGCAACATTTTCAGTTGGCTGCATGTCTTAAAGAGCTGCAACGAGCAGACGAATATTTGAATAATTAAATTTGACACTTTGCTGTATGTGACAGAAAATTGAATATCTTTGGATTTTTGGGCTGTAAGTTAAATAAAAAAACATTAAAATCCATCACACCGGGTGTAAGGGAATTATGATGGGCATTTTAAGACAGAGTTAATAGAAAGTAACCATTTGTTGCAGCCCAGATTTTTTATTTTATTTATTTATTTTTTTCCCCCTTTTGGTCTTGTTGGACAGAAAACTGTTTTTGGCTTTGACTTTTTTCTGACAAAATAGGCAATTTAAGGCTTCACCTCAAGATAATTGAAACGGTGGAGACCAAAGAATCGATTATTGTTGCAGCCTTGAAAGACTCATGACTGTGGCCTTGTTAACAAATTACAATCTACGGTATGAAATGTTCTATTTTCTGTTTTAAAAAAAAATGTATTTCTGATGAATTTGCAGTTTCTTGTGTAAGGCAAGAAAGGAAGGTATTGGTGTGAAATCTCAGCCGAAGTTTTCTAAGGAAAATTCCCCGTTTCTGACTGATAAATCGTAAGAGCATCTTGCCTCACTGCCTACGCAAATGTGAGCGTCTCTGAAGAGCTTAACAATGTAAAGAGAACCAAAAGTCCCAGGATAGAAATGTACTATGTAGTGTTGTAGACGTTAAACAGTGTTATTGTCTGTCATACAGAATGTGGAAAGGAATCAGTTGTGTTGTACCTGTTCTGTTCTTCTTGCAGGATTCTCACAGCATTTTGTCCAGTTTGAATAAAGGTCCCTATTCTGTCTGTCTCTCTCTACACTGCCACTCCCCCCCTCAAAAGCCCCCCAAGCTCCAGAATAATCCCCAGCTCCCCATGGTCGAGTCCCAGCGAGGGGCTTGTTTTCATCATTGTGGGCCATTTCTTGTCATGTTGGTCAGTCACGCCCTCAGACACAAGTGTACCAATGCATGTACTTCTGTACCCAGGGCCACCCAAAAAACTACCTGTGCAGCAAAAAGTGTTAAAATCTATCCATAATATTATTGTTATAGAAATATTATCATCATCATTATTGCTGTTATAATTATGGTTGGTATAATTTGTCATCATTGTTAGCATTATGGAAGCACCAGACTGTTTGTGGAAAGACAAGAAAGAGGAAACCTTTTTTTTTTTTTTTATTATTGTCTGGCTGTTGGTGGTCTGATCTCACAGAGGGAGGGGAGGAATGGTTCAGAAAGAGACAAAAGATGGCAGTCATGTTTGTACTGGTTGGGAAATGACTTACAGTGCTGAAATAAAATTTATTCTTTTAGTAAAAAAAAAAAAAAAAAAGACGTGTGTTGAGTAACTTGAATTTTTTTGATGTGCTGTGGCAATAAATTTGAAGGCTTGAACACACATTGGACACCAGTGTGACCGCCGGAACATACAAAAATTATACTTCCTTGTTCCCAAGGAGAATTTTCCTTTGGCAAGGTGCTGCATTAACACGCAGACCTCACTAAAAACACCCATAAAACAAATTATAACAATTTTGCACTCTGAAGATTATTGCACAAACCACATAGTGCATGTCCACTTTGTTATAGGCGCAGAATAAATACTATTGCTGTATAGGAATAGCAGCTAGTAAGATTTTTTTTTTTGTTTTCACATGTAAAACCCGTCCAAAATAAATGCAGCAGCCCGACAAACTTAATTATTAACACTGATGTACTTTTCAAACGTTGTGTTGTAACGCGAAACTGGATTAAAAAAAGTCCCACTGTTGAGCTCTGTCCGGCTGCACCTGAAATCTCGTTGCGGCTCCGCAGACACGTGGCCCAGATCTCGAGATATTTGCGCCAGTTCACGGCAGCCTGTTTGTAGAGATGGCGATGATGAGCTACACGTAGATAACGTAGCTACACGTAGGCTTTTTCGCTCTAGCAACGAACGACTTTATGTGGGGAAAAAAAAGCACGACGTTAAAACGAAGCTTCCAGTGGCACAGAGTCACCGAAAGAATCGTGCTGAAAATTGATCTCGAAGCTTTTGCCACCGTCAAAATGGCGACATCTGCTGGCCTAACCGTTGGTCCTGTAACGTTCGTGTGGAATTGACTGAGACGCTGCTGATGAAAGACTTATACATGTATAATATGTCGCTTCACTATTTTTTTTCTTTTAAGTGATTGTTTCGTTTGACAAAGCCTGTATTGTGAGGCAGACAACGTTTGCCTCTATTTTTTAAAAACCACGGCAGAATAAAAAACAACGTCCCGCATTCAAAACCCGCGCGGCACCTCTGTGATCCTAGCGTGACGTAGCGAGGCCTCGTTTGGGAGGCGGTCACGTGACTTTTGGCGTGGTGAAGCGAGGCATCGAAACATCTCGCCGCTGCTGCGATACTTTTGCCCGGAAAGGGCGACGCTACGCGCCTTTATCCCGTACCGTAACATCACCGCCACCGTGACCGTTACGGACAGGGGCGAGCCGGACAGCAGCGGGCCCGTAAGGACGCGCCGGACGGCGGATGTGACAGCAGCCGGACTGTGAGGTCGAGAACCGCCAATTCCAGCTAGCTGTCAGCTAGCATGTTAACACTGTTGGCTAGCTGACGTCCAAGGCAGACTACTGCTGCTGCCGCCGCCGTGTAAAGCTAAATTAACCTCCGTGCCACACCAGCAGCTAGCATTACTTTCGGTGCTCGCTCATACGGGCTGGTAGATTTCGTCTTAATATCAGCAGGTTCGCATTTTCTTAAACGTAGCCGCTAATGGTAACTAGCTTGAAGGGCTGTGATGGTGCTCAGGGTAGCCTGTTAGCCTCACCTGATTTGGGATACGAGCTACAGGCAGAGAATGTTAACGGTCGCTCAGTGATTTCTCCTGGTTCGTCTGAGGCCGACGCCGTTCGTCTTGTCCTGTTCCTGTTATACTGTGTGGTGTTTTTTATTATTATTTTTATTTTTTTGTTTGTTCAGTAGGTGCTCTGGAGACCCTCTAGGACAGGAAGTGGGCTGCATCATTTTCTGAGGATCGGTCACCTCTTCTCACATCGTTTTTCCATCACTTCTGTCCTTGTCACGTATGTGTGAAGAGGGGCTCGACATGTGAGCAAAATAACACACACCTTCATTTGCTGAAATCTATGAGAGTGGATGTGTCACTGATTTTTGGACGCCAGAGATGACGGGGAGCTGTGGGATGAGGTAGTAGTTTGTATAGTTTTAGGATCACACCAGATCTGGGAGATAACTATACAGCCTACTGTCTTTCTCACGGCAACCCAACCGTCACCTACATGATGGAGGCTGCCAGCCTATCTACATCTTGTTCAGTTGCCACGGAGACTGAAGCCTCTGTTGCTGTTGGTGACCAGTGGTACTCCAAAATTACATCATGCATGTAGAATTAGTTTCGCTGGTTATATACAGCATCTTGCTGTTCTGGTGGGTCCCTTTTTTTTTTGACGGGTTGGACACCCCCTGTCCCACAATGCATCTGATTTATATATATTCTTTTTTTTTTTTCCAAGTGTAGGCAGATAGACTCGCCAGCTGAAAACATGACAGATTTGTACACCAGGTGAATGCAAATAAAAAAACAACAGCAGTTACCTAATCTCCACCTGAATTTAAGGTGGACTGAAATTCAGATGACTGAGGTGTTATTTTGGGGGTGTCACTCAGAGCAGACGCATCCGTAGCTGTGCTGTGGTGAGGTAGTAAGTTGTGTTGTTGTGGGGTGTGGGATATTTCAGCCCCTGTTTTGGAGATACAACTATACAACTTACTGCCTTCCACAATGTGGCAGCATAATGCACTATGTTCCAGCTTCTGCAGTGAGCACAGGCATGTACATCTATTCCTTTTTTTTTTTTTTTTTTGAGAGAGAGAGAGAGAGGCAGTCTTGACTGTCGTGTTTGGTAAGCTGGAAATGTTCAGATTTCCTGTCAACAATGTATTTCTCCTATGTGAGAATTTGCCCCCCTGCGCTATTAAGCCATGCTAGGACTGAAGATGGTATTTTATTCAGGATCACTCTGTTGATTGTTTTATTGAGTAAATGTTGGTCTATAAAATGCCAAAAAGTAGTCATATGCTCATCTGCAGGGAGGCCCAGAGATGTCTCGTTAGTTTTGGGTCATCAGTTAAAAACCGGAAAAAGCTGCTAATCATCACAATGAAACAGTTGCAGCCAGAAACACAGCTGCAGTTTCTGAGTAAAACCATCAGTCGATTATCAGCCGGGCTGGACAGACTGATCTTTGTGTCTTTGAACTAAAATATATTTAGGTCAAAGGATGAATCACTTCATCCAGAAAGTAAATGACAGACTGATAATGGCAATAATCAATAATAATTAAATGCAGCTCTTTTTATTTTCCTTGAAAGTCAGTGAAGTGTTACCACAAATCCTGATTCATTTTATGAAGTTGTAATTATCACTACCTCTTACTTCGGTGGTAGTAAAGCTCCGACAGTTTGATATTTTAAATTCTGTATTTTTACAGCATGTTTTTTGCAACCTCTTGAAAATAAAGGACGTATCTTTAATAACGGTGAAAGTCATCAGTGTGTTTTGCATTATGATGTTTTTGGAGATTAATCTTGTGATCTCTGACCTGATTTCCAGTGACTGACTTCTACTCTGATATGTTGGCTGTGATCAATATCAGCATGTCAGTCTGCGGACCGTTTATTTTTTATTTTTTTCAAATCGTAGGAAAACTGATTCCGGTGGTTATTGTGTTAAAGGTCGAAATTGTTCTGTGAGCGACCGGCCACATAAATCACGAAGCATCAGTTGGTCGCCTGAGCTGACCTCCCTGTGCTGCAGAGCGGCTCCGATTGGACAACAGCTCTCATATTTATTCTGCAAATCAGTCGACAGCTGGAGGGGGCGTTCCCTGAGATGCTCGGTGATTGGTCACATCAGGGCGGGGGGGGCCTGAGTGCTGTGACCAAAGATGGATAAGATGAAAGGCTCTCACTCTGACTGTATTTCGTGTGACACTCATCAATCATGGAGCATGGTTGAGATTTGACAGTATCACAGCGCCCCTGGAGGTTACATGTGGTAATGCTTATTAAATTAGATTCAACTGTATTTCTACCTAACACTTCACTGGTTGTACACATAGTTAATGATGTAATATATGTAGTTAAGTTCAGTGAGATGTAAACATTTGATGACCATACTAATGATATTACAACAGACAGAAGTAATGTAGTTATTTTTTGACATAAACGGAAAATATTTAGGTTCAAACAATATACAGGGGAAAAAAAACACTAATAGTTTTAAATCTCAGCAGGCCGTAGGCCTAACTACTTCACACAGACGTGTATCAATGCATACTGCACATTACTATCTACTAAAATATGACATTGTACACACAATATTCTGTTCAACAATGTGTATGAAACTGTTTTTGGCTCCACTACCTACAAATACAGGCATCAGAAACTTTGATTATATACAAACCCAAAGTGAGATAATGAAATAGCAGTGGAAGAAATATTTAGATCTTTACTCATAGGAAAAAAAAAAAAACTTTAGGAAACTTTGTTGTTGAAAATGGAACATTTAAGGAGGTAATTAACTCTTCCTAGTTTTCTATTATGATAACTGGTATGTATTTAGTTATGTACACAATAAGACAGCAGTTTCAGACACAGCAATTTATAAGAGTGGATTGGAGGATTTGAATACTGTTAATTTAAGAGAATTTTAAAGTTTTTTAGTGGACTCAAAGGAGCACTGATGGCCGTGGAAAAGTAGAAGCCGTGAGGCCTATTTGCTAAATTAAATGAATGAAAATTTTATCGCATTAGATTATGGACGTGTGGTGTTTGGATCTGTAACAATTAAAAAAGTTACATCACATATATCACTTCAGGATTTGGATGATTTTAGAACAACTCTGACATCAGCGTTACAAGTTGAAATTGGGGACAAACCCTTTAATTTTAATGGCCATAGTTAAGATGATCAAACACAGTATATGACAGGATTCGGGACACACAACAGCCTGTAGGACAAAAAGAAACTTAAGATGAGATATTTTGGAAGAATATCTATTTCCGCTCCATCATTTGAGGGGAACTAATCAGATTTTGACAACGTTAGTTTTCTCTTTCCGTTTATTGAGACTGTTCATTAATTCAGTCATTCAGCATTTGTAGTTTTCAAATGTAGACTCCCGATCCACACTCCATACCGACAGCTGCCGCTAAATCATCATTTTGTTGTTTTTTCACAGCCTAAATTAAAGTAAAAGGAGAGGAAGAAGAAAACATCCAGGCGATGGTTTTGTAGGACATGCTGAACTCTCGCGAGATTTTCATGCGGCGTTTCCTCATTGTGCACTTAGTACGAACTATTAATGTTATGTAAGGTGATCAAACTGTGGTCAAGTACTAGTTAGCGTTGAAGACCTGAACAAAGTCAGGAAAAACATCGTGGTATAAGAGAAAGCGATCACTCTCGCGAGATCTTGTGAGATCCCATGAGACGTCTGTCAAATACACGATCTTTGATGTGACGTCATGGCACAGCGTCCGAACCAACATGGCGAACATTCGGTGTGTCAAGGTGAGCAGAGAAAAAGATAAACCTGTCCTCGCTGCACGCCGCATCATTCACATTGTTCACGCTGGCGGGATTTGACGCGTGGGACCTTGAAAAAGCGCCCGTCGTGTTTATTTTCCGTGTTTTTTTTTTTCTCGCGGTTTGCTTGTTTTTCTTGTAGTTCAGAAGTTTGGTTGTGAAGCTAACGTGTTGGGAATCAATGAGTCCGCACAGCGCCCTCAGCCGTGTGTTTGCTAACCTCTGCTCTCTGCCTCTCATTGACGTTAGAGACTCCAAGACGAGTGTGAACTTTTTTTTTTTTAAAGGGTTAATCCACCCAAACCAGAGGAGTGTAGCTTGTCTGTGCGGGCTTGTTCCCCGCATAGTTTTAAATTTTCTCCCCCCTGGACTGTGGGGCTCAGTGGAGGCTCCTTTGTTGTGCTCAAGCCTTAAAATGTGCACAGCTGCAACATCTTTGCACATTTCAAAGTAGAGATACTTGTGTGTATTTTTAAAATCTGTGCTCTAGAAAATAATGCAGTACAACTTCCCTGCACAAGTTTACATTGGACGTTATTTCAGTCACAATGTGATGAAAGTTTTTCATTATGTTACTACACTGTCAGTGAGATCTGATCCCACACAGTGATAATAAAGAGCATTAGCAGAAGTTGAACTGTTTGACTCTCACTAAACAGTGACCAAAGCTGTTTTTTTTTTCTTTAAACTTTTACTCTAACTGCTTGAATGTTTTGGTCCTGTGGATTTTTGAAGCATTTAGTGTTTCTCACCCAAATGAAGTAAGTGTATCGTTGAGGTTTGAGCTCTTTGCGTCAAGTGGATTTTTACTTAATAAGGTATTTGCAAAGCTTTGTTTAAGTAAATGTTTACAAGCTTGCGGTCTTCTTCTGTGTTTGTTGGCACGTTGCTGCATCACTTGTAGCTCAGTGGAATAACGTGTGTCCGGTCATGTGTGTGTACACCAACATGTAGGGCCCCATAGAAAAGCCTCACATAGTGCTTTGAGAGGTGTAAAAAAAAAAAAAGATGTCAGAGAGACATAGTAAATGTTTCAAATCGTCAAATCATGTTTTCTGAAACAAACAAAAAAATCCATTGAAAACATTCGGCAGCAGCACATTTATCTGTGAACAGTCTCTCTGTTGCTGCGTGCAATTCACAGATCTTGCTGTCAACCTTTTTTATAGCAACTTCGTCTTTGATAAAAAAAAAAAAAAAGTTGCTCCAATGAAAACAGCAGAATTTTGAACTCCATACAAACAGTTACGGGTTGAACTTATTTTCCGTGTTAAATCTGCAAATTTTTAAAAACTTTTTCAGTCCTTTAATTTATGACAAGCGTGAATTCCTGATAACTGCAAACAGCATCTAAAAAGAAAGAAATGTAGAAATATACTGTTACTGTCTGCAGTGATGCCTCCCTGAGTTATGGAGGGGGGCGGGGCAAGCCGTGACTAATAAAGGTGTGTGTGTGTGTGTGTGTGTTCAAAATTTGGCCATGTTACCTAATTCTGTTTAGGGGTTATGTGCCTTTTTGTTACAAGCCACTCCCACTGCCACGCCCCCTTTTAGACATAGGCATTCACACACACACACACCCACTTGACCTCCTAGGCCGAAAAAGAGGGGATTTTTGGTGGACCGACCAACCAACAGAGCCGCTAGTCGCAGCTAAAAATGTTAGAAAATAGGAGAAAAAGTCCAGCAAAATTTCTTAAAGACCAGTTTAAAACCCCATATGTGAGTTACTAAAATGCTAAAAAAAAAAAAAGATTGTTGTTTATGTTTCTGTTGTTTTACAACTAAACTTGTCAACTCTATAAAAACAGTCATTTCATGGGTATTTATCGTTGCCCAACAGTCTTACTAATAAATGTTGGATCTGAGCAGTTTTGGTTTCTTTTTTCTTCCACCTTTCTCAGTGACCCATGATCTCTTTCCTGTGCTTTGACTTTCTTGTGCCTCCTGTTTCTTGCACCCCCCCACGTTCCGGCCCTGTCCATGCGTGTACGTGCACGTTGAGTAGGGTATGGTCGGCCTGGTGACGGGCGGCGCTTCTGGTTTGGGTCGAGCCACCGTGGAGCGCCTGGTGCAGAACGGAGCGTCCGCTGTGATCCTGGACCTGCCCTCCTCTGATGGAGCGGCTCTGGCCGCCAGTCTGGGGGAACGCTGTGCCTTTGCTCCTGCAGATGTGAGTCCTGAACATACCAGACAGCAAAGATTTGGACACGTTCCCTCGTACAGAATTTATTGTCAGCGGTCTTTCACCTGCACTGTTGACGGTTCCTCAGGCAGATTTTAATGTCACAGTTTTTTCAGAGGTTTTGGTTTTGCTCCTGCAAAGGTGGAGGCGTGACGTCATCCAGTGCACTCACATGTTTAGGTTGTACTCCCCCTCACATAATGTTTGTCTTAACTGTCTCCACTCTGCCCACTAAGGAGATGAGAAGTGCATAAACCATTTCACACCATTGGCAAAGCCTGTGGGGGGGGGTCTTGTGTTAGTAATTGACTATTTTTGATTAAGGAGACAGTAACTGTAACTGAAGGCGTAATGCACTTTCTCCCCAGTAGATGTCATTCTCATACCATCCACTACTCACTACTGAAAGGACGTGATGCTTTGTTCCTCTCCTGTCTTAATGCTAGACCAATCTGCATTTGTGATTGTGTCTAAATGTGGTAATGTCCTGCATTAAAGGGTTCTGGGATTAAAACTGGCCTTGTCATCATCTCGCAGGTGACATCAGAGGCAGACGTGCAGTCGGCGGTGTCACTGGCCAGAGAGAAGTTTGGGAAACTGGATCTGGCAGTCAATTGCGCTGGCATCGCCGTCGCCGTCAAAACCTACAACGTAAAGAAGGACGTTCCTCACAGCCTGGAGGACTTCCAGCGTGTGATCAACGTGAGGCAGACGCAGACAGACGCAGCAGAAAGAGAATAACCAGCTGCAGCTCGTCAGACCGTCATGTGTCGCCGTTCTTTGTTTGTTCGCTGCAGGTGAACATCGCGGGAACCTTCAATGTGATTCGCCTCGCCGTGGGGCAGATGGGGAAGAACGAGCCCGATGCAGATGGACACAGAGGCTGCATCATTAACACAGCCAGCGTGGCGGCTTTTGACGGACAGGTCAGTTGAAACACTTTGTGTTCCAAATCACATACTTTGGTTAGTATACAGTACACGTAAATGCAGTACACTTATTGCGTAGTGCACTGATCTCGACCAGGGTAGTGCATGCACTGCCGTTTTGTACTTGCAGGAAGTGACACCTTCTTTTTTTCAACCACTTCTTCTTCTACTACCACCTTTTTTTTAACAGTAGGTGGGCAACTATCACAAATATCTGAGAGCTATTTTCCGCCACTATTTAGTTCATTTAATTTGTATAAGAATGTTCCACAGTGAAGTCGACAAGATATCCCACATAAACCAAACTCACACCGCAGCGTTAATGCCTAATTAAAACGGCACTGAATCGTAAGAGACTCAACAAAAATTACTTATGGCAGCTACCTGACAACAGTATAGACAGCGGCGCTTAGTGCAAAAATATGTAAAACTTGCAACTGTGCGACGTGGCGACATTCACGGTCGCCAAGTCGGTGGTGTGTGAAAATCCTCGGCTGTAATGCCCTTACTCCATTTTGAAAGTCGAGAAGTTTGTGGCGTAACTTCCTCCATGTCACCAATATGCCGTTTGTTGAGGGAGTGGAGTGTCCGTCGTTCCACACTCAGTTTTTTGACTGTTTTGAGTGCACGAGTAGTACACTGCATTTTCAGTTTTACAATACAGCACATGGCCGGAAAGGGTACGGGACAAGCTAATAGCTTATCAGAGTCCCGCCCCTATTTCCCACAAGATACATGATTCGCTCATTCATTTCAAACATCGATTTAAACATTCATTTTATAATACAACAGCAGAGCTGCTGTCTGTATCTCAGACCGACAGTCCAGAGTACGTGCGTGTCTGCACTAGTCCAAATCTGTCCGTCTCCGGTGATGACAGTCTCTTTGCTTTGTCTTTGCATTTTACATTTACATTTTTTACATTTTACATTTTCTTTGCATTGTCGTCAGAAATGTTTTCTAAATATCCTTCATTGTTTTTGTACACAGTGACATTATTTTCGTGTCTTGGGTCACAGTGACTCATTGCTGTTTTTATATTTGTTAATAGTAAAGTTTATTATGTCTTTTTTGAAAACTCATCATCTAGTTTGTTCCACATTTTAACACCATTTACTGACATAGAGAATGATTTCAGTGTAGTTCTTACTTTCTTTTGTCTGAAAATCATGTTTCCTCTCGGTTTGTGTGACAGGAAACATGTTGATGTCAATTAGCTGTCTTGTATGGCTGTCAGGATAGGGGGGTGGGCTTACCCAGCCAGCGCCAGTGTGAATTTGAAAGAAAGGGGCCAAGCTGGTGAATAGGTGAGAACAGGTGAGACACGGCAAGTGTCTGTTGAGTTTTTTTCTCCTCTAAGTTAGGTTTTGAGTTTTAATGTAAATGATACCAACTGCAAAGGAGTCCAGACGATAAAGGGCATCACCAGACCACAGGTGGAGCTCGCCAAAGGGATCAGCGCCAGAGAAGGGCCACAGCGGTAAGCCCCCTTTTCCTGGCACCAGAGCCTAAAGTAAAATCTGTATAGCCTAGGAAGCCCTAGACATTAATCCAAATCTCCGGGGTTGTGTGCTTGTGACAGTCCTATATTGGTAGAGGCCTTGTAGAGCCATCTTTGGGCTTCCTGTCGCTATCACTCAATCTCTATTTTCACTGTTTTTTCTTGTCTTTTGAATTTTTCTCAAGATTGCGCAAATTAAAAATCTTATTTTACTGTATCATTTTTGATTACTTTTATAAAGGTGAAGTTCGCAAAAAAGTAAAAAGCCTCCCAAAATGAAAATATTGACATAGCTGTGCATAAGTTAGTTGCTCTACTTATTGCGAGTGAGATCTGTAATGTGTGAAGCTGTAAACACACAGGGATACAGTACCTTGTTATTTGTCATCCTATTGCCCTCATTTCACTGTAACCATCAGGAAGTCTTATGTTGACATCCTGGAGACATTTACAGCCTTTATTTGCTTTTAACTCTGTGTTTTACAACCTGTTCATCTTTTCTGTGCTGTTGGCAATTTCCTCCTGGGGTTCCATTAAGTTCATCTTATCATATTTCAGGTTATCGTGTCGGTCCACAAAATGTCCTCTGGGTGTTTGAGCAAAATGTGTTGTCAGGCCTCAAATGCAGATGTCAAATAAAGCTTTGCTCCGAATACAGAAAAGCCTGCTCAGCCCCACCACTCACAGGGACGCCAACATGCTACGAGACAAAAGGAATCAAAACAGACGAGATATTTTGTCAGCATTCCCAGAATGGGTTTTAAAGCACTCTGGGAAAACAGAGAAAGCCCTAAAAATGTCACAATCTGTGTCATGGCACAACATGTTGTGTGAAATTCTCTGGGCAGCATCATTTAGTTAAGGTAGAAAAAAAACAGCTGTCATGCAGATGCTGACAATAGCTGATGATGGATTGTTCACTACCAGGTTTTTCCTTCCCAGAACTGCTTCTGCCCACGTGTTTGTCCGTCACAGAGTGTGCAGGGCCTGCAGCAAAGACTTCCTCCAGGACGAGGATACACCTGCTCTGGTTGAACAGGTCGTCGCTGTGCCAAACAAGTCACGGCCGTTCCCTGTGCGGCGAGAGCCTATTGTGCTCAAAGCTGCTGAACTAGTTGTCAAGAAACAAGCTGTTCTCTCTTGCTTTGGTTTCTTATTCTTCTGTCTCTGTATAAAAGTCATGAGGTGCAGGTCAGTGCTACAGAAGAGTCTGAACTTACAACACATTTCTTTCTCATTAGTAAGACTCGTATATATTTTCATACCTCTTTGTCCAAAAACAAAGAACATTGATTTTATGGTGTTTATTTCTCCTTTCAGTTTAAATTTGCTAAATATGGATTCCAAGCATTTTGCTTCTGAGCTGTTCACACAGCTGTGCAGTCAAGGCACAATATGCATCATCTCAACATAAATGTATCATAAATTAAATTTGAAGTGCTTGCATGATTACTTTTTTTTTTTTTTTTAAGGCCCTCACTAATGAGGTTGGCAGTCTCAGCTGGTGTGCCGCTGGGTCCAAAAAATGTACATAACCACTCCAAAACAGGGAGGGGACGCTGTTTTTGGAGTGTTTCTCCTTACAATTAGACTGGATTGTCATTTTTGTTTACTTCGTTTGTTCAGCCCAACATTAAATGTGGGAGGGAGGTTGTTTTGGTTTGGTTTGTTTTACTTTGTCATAAGTGAAAAACAAATCCACCCTGTTGACACCATTTTCAGTTAAAATAGATACCCCAGCGATGGTTACTTGGAGCAATTAACCTTTAAAATTTAAGAGTTATTCCTTAAGTCACATTGCAAATTTACTGCTTCATAACTGCTATTTTCAGAAATGCAACCATAACGACAATATCAACAAAATGTGGGGAAAAAAATCTAATGTTATGTCAAAATGTCTGTTTCGTGTTGAGGAGATATCTACTGAAGGTAGTATGCTAACCTGCTCGCCCGTTTTATCTAGCAATAGAAGGTATGCGCTGATGTCACTTCCCCTCTGGGTCATATTTTATGGAGATGATGTCCTACGAATGCTCTGCCTCAACTCTGTG
>JAQLOL010000002.1:28108504-28120295 GCA_029783665.1 Naso thynnoides | reverse complement strand
AAAAAAACTCTCTGGAGGTCTTCTTTGATGAGTGCCCGTTCAGAAAAAGACCCTGGGATCATTTTACGCCGGATTATTCCTTTAAGGTTGATAATTTGTGAGCTTCAAGACATAAAATGTAATCAGTGGTAGTAAACTTGTTTGAAATGAGGAGATGTACAAAAATTTCGTGACTCGAGGTCACTCGGGGAATGAGACACGCCTGCTCAAAACTGTATTTTCAACTGTTTGCTATAGCGCCCCCCTTTGACTGATCAGTGTAAGATTCGAACCGTGGCCTCTTGGCATGACCCTCTATTCTTCCACGTTTTGTAAAAAAAATGGCCACCTTTCTCTGAAAAGCCACGCCCTCTGCAATTTTCATCAATCTGTTTTTTTTTTTTAAATTTATCTGAGCTTTGTGCAGATTGGTGAAAATTCATAGGAGTAGTAGTATAATTTTTTCAAGTGTTCTAGCAATCTAGCAACTGGACGTTATGGGTCCTAGAAACATCATTTGGCCAATCGACATCAAATTTGTGCCTTGGCCTCTTGGCATGACCCTCCACCAGTGTGCCAAATTTCACAACTTTTGACCATACGCGTCGTTGGGCTGCCAGAGAGTTCAATGGGAGAGTCAAGTTAAATATAAATAAATAAGACGAAAGAGGAACACAAAGATTAACTTTTATGTCAGTAAAGGTGAAATTTGGAGAAACCGAGGAAGACAAACTAAGTCTGTGATGGAGGCGACCATGTTTGAAGTTTCTGTCTTTGCCATCAACAAACAAAATCACAAGAGGGGTGCCTTGGTAGCTCAGTTGGTAGAGCGGGCGCTCCACACACAGAGGCTGTGTCCTCGCTGCAGCGGCCCGGGTTTGATTCCACCCTGTGGGCCTTTGCTGCTGGTCATTCCCTCTCTCTCTCCCTCATTTCCTGTCCAATCATACAAAGGCACAAAAGCCTAAAAAAAAGACAAAAAGTTCAGAATAAAAACCGTTGAAACATTTACAAAATCATTTGGCCATTTCTGAAGGTTTGTTTGGTGTTTTGTCTCTGATGTTATTTTGTTGAAATGAACAGGAAATTATCGAAGTTGTAGCTCATAATTAATGTTCTCGGTGAGATCTTTGTGTAACTCTTGTATATCTGCTAATGTACAGATGTTGTTACTGCAGCCTCTTAGGATAACGTTGATTTGTTTGGGTGATAAATCTTGTGGTCGTGGAAACGACATCATATAACAATGTCAGTTTTTTTCATTTTTTGATACCAAATATCAATATTTCCTCTTACAGAAACATATTGACAGACACCTAACTGTATAACAAACCTGCTTCACTTTTTTCCACAAATGTTCAGAAAAAAACACCATCTGAATGTGTGACAGAATCAATTAGGACAGAAACTGTAATCTCTATATTTTTAATGAAAATAAACTTGACATGAATTAAACGTTGGCAGTTTAAAACAGCTCATGGTCTTTATCTTTTACAAAATATGCTTATAAATATTTTCCACCACTTGTCTCCTCCTGTTTGCATTGACGAGCAGACTGACTGTAGTGTGACTGACTCCACAGTCAGAACAAAACACCGCAAGCAGACCGACAAACTTCAACATTACATAAAAAGATTAACTTTGAATTTTTCAGCTGTATCACTAAATGTGACGTGAGCAAAAGTGGCGACAACAGTTGAACCCAACACAACATGAACAATATTTCCACAGATAAACTTTGATGCCTCGACTGCTGTGTAGCTCATCAAGTTGTCCGTAAAAAAAAAATAAAACAAAAACAATACAACAATTTAACTTAAAACATAAAAACAGTAATACTAAATGAAAGACAAACGCTTAAATATTTCCCTTTACAGTCAGCCTTACAGTGCTCAAATACAAAACTACTTACAATGTGAGGTCTAAATAAAGGAGTGTCAGGTGAAAATAAATGCTGTGGCACATTACAGGTAAACACAAACTGAGGAAGAGGAGGAGGATGAAGGTCAGCTGACAGAATAAGAGCTGCATAGAATAAGTATCATAAATCTCTAATGTAGAGAACATTTAGGAAGATTGTGTGCTCTTTCTAACTCATGAAGAGTTTCAGATTTGTCACGTTGTCATTCTGCTTTGAACATCTTTCATATTTCGTCGACTTAAGCAAAAAGAAGCTTTGCCGTTTATTGCCAAAATAAACATTTCGTGGATTTCACAAAGATAAGAATGTTTAACATCCGCCTCTGTTCTGAAGTGCAAACTGTGGAGCCTGGGTTCTTCTTCACCGTCTTCATCGGAGCAGGAGAGAATTATTATTAAAATTGCTGATGCAGACGCAGCTGCAAAGAAAAGGAAATAAAGCTCCAGAGAGACAAAATGTCAAGCGGATAAAACTGCTTCCAGAAAAACCTGGAAAAAAAAACCCGCTCCAGAACGAGAGTGAATCTCAGTTTGGCTTTTGAGCCCCGAAGGAGAGGCTGGGGATGAAGAGCGACGCAGAGTTGATCTGCTTTCTGTTGCACAGGTAAACACCTGCAACACTTGCCGCTGCAACTTTCCCTGCAACCATTCGGTCTCAGTTCAAACTGGACTTAAGAGAGAGAAACAACAAAGGAAACAGCCAAGTTGCTTCCCAACATATCTCAGCTGATGTTTGCTTGCTAACTTGCTAGCAAAGATTATCTATTGCAACTTTAACAAAATTTGTTGACGATAACGAAAATATTGAAAATCGCTGAATTAATCCAACTGGTGTGGACAAATTTCGCTCTCTTTCATCCATTACTGTCCATTAGCTCACGAGGCTAATGAAACGCCTTGGTGTCGCCTCCTTTCTGCTGGGAGCAAAACACACAACGGACGCAGGGAAATAAAAAAAAAAAAAAATCTAAATATATTTGGTCTGGAATAGTCCAAAACAAACCCGACATGACCTGTGAGTCTTTTAGCGCTCCTGCTCCGACACTGAAGCGCAGACGAACCCAGACGCCAAAATACAACAAAGTCCCTTTAACAGACGAGAGAAAATAACAAAAGCGGAAGAACATCGGAGTGAAACCTCGAGAGGAAGAATCATACTTAAAATCCAAAAAAAATGAGCCGAGACTGCAGCTCTGACTGAACCTAAAACATGACTCTTAATCTGGAGAATTATCAGCAATAAATAAATTTCACTAACTGTAAGATTTCAAGAAACAAGAACACACTTCACACATTTAATGTAGAAAAATATCTTTACCCTCGTTTTTGAGAGACAAAATAAACTTTCAGGATTGTGAAGAAAAAAAGTGCAAAAACAACAGATGCCCTACAGGAAGTGTCTGTACTGTCGTCTCTTCTCCAACTTGTCAACTGTGGTTAACACTTCTTAAAAGAAAACACCCACTTTATTTCCAGGTGAATCAGATCGAGCGTTCCACTGTGTCTTGACGCCAGTTTTCACTGCTACAACATGGCCGACAAACAGGCTCGCACATCCTGTCAGAGGCCTCTGTTTGGTTTAATATCCGTCCGTAAGAGAATAAATAATGTTTGAGTGAAAAGTCTTTTTCTCTGTGTTAGTTCATGAACAAGTTCTTTTTGGTAGCTGATGTTCCTTCACAGTGCAGACAGAATGAGGGAGTCCGAAGCCACAGTGAGTCAGAAACATTATTGTACCGTCTGTCGTATGTTTGTCTCCATCATGAGGATAAACAAATCCGTTCTTCAACACAAAATGATCAATAAAATTAAAGTGATGACTCCACCGAAGCTGCAGCTGATTATTTTTGTCACTGATTAATCTGTTGTTCAATTTCTCCATCACGACCGATTAAACATTTGTACTATAAGAGAAAGTGAAAAAATATCATACCAACGTCTCACGGCCAAAGTGAATGTATTTAGATTGTTTACTGGATTTCTTTGTCTTTTAATATAATAAAAGACAAAGAAAACCAGCAAATGTTGTTGAATTTGGTGCATTTTTGCCTAGAACAGTTAATCAGGTATCAAAATAATTGCCGACTAGTTTTTTTCTTCTCAGCTGATGTCACATTTCAGCATGAAACAGCCGCTGCATCCTCCTCAGAACTGAGCACAAGACGGCTGTGTTCTTCAGGTTTTTATCTGAGGGCGAGTTTGGAAACGTCTTCGTTGAAAATGAATTGCCGCCTAATTCGATAATAGATTCGTTGTTTCAGTCATTTTCAAATGAAAAAGTAAAAAGAGTTGCTGGTTTGGCTTCTTTAATGTGAGGATTTGACACTTTCTATGATCATATATGAGGAGATTCTGTGCTTTGGGCTGTTGTTTGGACAAAAGAAGCGATCTGAAGACAGTGGACGCGACGGGCGATGGGAAACTGAGATGAGCATTTTACACACTCTTTAGACATTTCATGGAATAAACGATTGATTGATTAATGATAATGAAAATAATCGTGGAACTAAGGTGGAACCAAACATGGGCCGTTGCAGCGAGGACACAGCGCCTGCACATGCGGCGCCCGCACCACCGACCGAATCTGGGGCGCCCCTCAGCGGTTTTACGTCAGTTTGCAATGCACGTCCTCACGTCTTTCTACAGTGTATGGTTAGCCTTGTGCATTGTAAACGAACCAGCCAAGAGTTTGCAGAACTTGCGACACCGAGGGTTGAACGCGGGAGGAGCATTACTGCAGCTTGAAAATGAAGCGAATTCCTCCATAGCGGAGGAACTGCTGCCACCGGACCGACCGACAAATGATCAAAGTTTAGAGAGAGCACGGCTGGCGATAGGGACAAATTCCTCCATAGCGCTTAAACAAGATGTGCATCATGACATTAACTGGAGTATTCTGCATGTGAACAGGAATACTGGTGGAATATTCCTTTTGTTTACCACAAAATCATCTTAGTCTTTTTTGGAGGAACGGGAGTATTGTGTGCATGTAATTGAACTGACTGACAGCAGTGAGGGTTTCATCTGTTAGTGTGTTCTGATCGCTCATCATCATCATCATCATCATCATCATCACCATCACAGCGTTTTTTCACACTGTTTCTCTGTGACCGCCAGAGTGAGCGGCAGTCTGCTGATCACTCAAACCGAACCAGCCAGACGGACGAACAACAACATGAGGGCGACGCAGACGTGAATAAACTGCTCCGAGGAGGAGAGGTGAAGGTGCTGGTTTGAATTCCAGGATCCATGGACAGAGTGGATAGGAACATCTAAACTGCAGTGCCCTCAGGCAAGGCACTTAATCTTCTAAACTCTCGCGGTGGAGTTCCTGACGGCAGCAGCCTGCAGCTCAATGCGCGTAATGATCACCCACCAACATCTGGCTTTCGTCCTCAGTGGGATTCGCTACAATCTGAACTCATTCTCGGGTCACATGACCGCAGCGGTCCGGTGGTTTATCGGCTCCAGCTTCCATCAACAGTGACGAAAACACCACATCTGGTGCGATGGCGTGACAACATGGCTGTATCAACGACAGCCATCGGTCAACGTTGAGTTAGAAAGAGAGACTCAAGTTAAAGATGAAGAAGTAACCACTGTAACAGTGTCGCTAAAACTCTGTTCTGCTTTCTACTGTTCCCTTTTTTCAGCCGTGTTTGTCACATCATACGTGACAAACCAAAAACAAACAAATAAAAAAAGCAACAGGAAGGCAAACTTGTTTACTGGCAATGAGAAAGAAGTAAGTCACCTACTTTTAGCAGGTTCACCCGCATTTAAAAAAAACCTGCCAACGTATCAGCTGTGACTGTAAAGCAGGTTGATGCTGAAAATGCCATCAAGTCCAATAAATAGGAGCACAAACGGAGCAGTGACAAAGTATTAATGTCTCCATGAAAGGAGCCGGAGCTTTGTAAACGTCTCAAATAGGACGAAGGAAGTGACATCACCTCATGACATTATTGCAAGTGAGAATCAAAGCATTAAACTGAGAAAAACTGAGAAACCGCCGCCGGCCAGCTGACCGACAAATGATCAAAGTAATTAGAGTACGTCTGGGCAACACGGACAAATCCAACTGATGAATATTTTTGATCTAATCCCTTAATATTAATATTAATACTTTAGCGTTATTGATTATTGGTGATTTTTTACGAAATATTAACAAAATGAGATATCATATTATTATCTGTTATTTTGACACAACGTCTAAGAAATATAAGAACAGTTACAATGGTTTGGTAGATTTAAAAAAAAAAAAATTAGACTTAACCATGATGCAGCATTTAAATCAAGGAAAAAAAGTATTTTGGTGCCATACTAAAAGCTGGGGTAGGCAACGTTTGGAAGTACTAGCTGCACCCCCCCCTCCATGTTTTTGCTTGTGTTTGTTTCGTTTGCTGTCTCTCTCTCTTTTAAGTCAGATTCACCATGAGACCAAACGGTTGCAGGGAAAGCTGCAGCGGTGTAAACTGGTCTGTCTCAGCTCAACTCAGGCTGGCTGTCGCCGTCGCCTGCCACTCAGCTCGTCACGTCGCCAGAGGCCAGTTTTAGAATGTACGGTGTGCCACTTTTTTAACAGCCAATCAGCTTGTATTGACGTCACCTGTGGCTAAGAGGCGCAGCGTAAAGCAGCCAATGGGAACACAAGCTCTCTGAAATTACAGTGATGGGCCGAAAGTCACGGTCTGAATACAGAGCCAAGGAGAGGTGCAAAAGTCTAGTTTTCTTTCAGACCAGCTGAACCACAAAATGCTGAAAGGTTATTATGGGGTTTTAGTGTGATGACACCAACCATATATTGCCTACCCCAGCTTTAACAAGTCATACTCCATTACTTAAATCTGTGAGGGGGCCAGTGAGGGAAACCTTTTTTTAAACTGACAGGAAAGAAAAGACATGAACGTGGTGGATGGAAATCAAACACAATTCTCTTGAAGAGGACATGATTGCTGATAATGAAGGTTTTTCGGTGATTCTTGGTGCCGCTGATCAAAGCACCTGTCCTGCTGTTGAACCGTCGATCACAGTGTGTTGTCACTTTGGCCTTTGAGGGAGGAGAAGATCAGAATTTTGATGTCTGTGTCGCTTTTCCTTTGAGCCAGACACAGACTGGCCCGCTCTCATTCGACCATTACAGTGTGGATGAGCTTTTGGTGCCCGAGAGGAGGAAGATACCTCAGTGCCTCTGAGCCAGGCACCGCCAGGATCCATCCATCACAGTGTGGTGTTGAAAGGTGCTGAAAGGTGCTGGAAGGAGTCTTCATCACTGCTACAACTGCTGCTGCTGCACCAGCCGTCTGTAATGTGGCATGACTTTGCTCTCGGGGAGGTAGAGCGCCATCTCCAGGGCGACCAGGATGGTGAACTCAAACGATATCAGCTCCCTCCTGCTGATCCTGAAACGCTCCTCCAGCTTCTGTAGAGACACAGCACAGAATGTTTTGGAATCTTTTGGTCTGGATGTTCTGTTTCTGAAAAGACGTATTTTCTGTTCGGATTTTCTCAGTTTCTTTTCACACAAGGACACCTCACTAAATTTTTTCCTAATACAAAGCATTAAGACTGAAAGGTATTAAAGCACCATTGTGTAAGTTGTTGCATCAGGAGAAACTTAAATAAAATATTATCTACAGAATATCCTCTGTTATTTACATCTTATGAATTCAACAAGTGTTAAACATTAAAAGTATTTTTATATATCTAAACAAACAATGCATTTGTAACCTGGGCCCAGACCAGAGACCACGCCCACTCCACTGAGTAGACTTGATTCTCTTGGTCTGGCATTGTGCTTTGAAACTGTGGTTCCCCCGGCTGAAAATTATCCAGTGAGTGCCGGGGGTGCGGAGCCATGAGCGAGACTAAGCTGTTTGTCGAGAGATGGTCAACATTTCAACTGACAAAGTCATGTCACAGGACCAAAAACCGTAATGTGGTTGTTTGTGGTGTCTTTGACGCGAGTTTGAAAAATGCCAGATTTATACATGAATAAGTAGTCAAGACGCTCTTTAGTTGGGAGACGGTGTCTTTCCTCGGCAGCAAGAAGCAGGAAGTACCGCTGTGGGTCCCGCTGTCACTCACAGTGGTAATGCCATGTGATTTAAAGTAAAAAACTTTTATTTTTCTCTTTCCACAAAACACGGCGGGTCAGAATCTCAGTCACAGCACAATATAACAACATCGATGTGATTATGTACCAGTTGGCGGAGACATTTTTGGATTTCAGTTGTCTTGCTTGGACAGACTTCTCTCCAAACAGTCCACAGTAGACAAAAAACGTCCCCTGGCAACGACTGATTGTTCTTGCCCATCAATTTTAAAAAGGCAACAACCAATGAAGCAGGGTTAGGAAAAATCGAATCCCCTCCCTCTCGCAATCATTCTAACCGGAGGCAGTGCCAGACCAGGAGAATGAAGTCCACTCAGCGGAGTGGGCGGAGTCTCTGGTCTGGGCCCAGCTGTTGCATTTGGTCTTTGCCTATGGAAAGAGGCAGGTGTGTGTTTGCACGAAGAGGAGGGAAGTGAGAGTTGCACCAAACACATTTTCCACATTTCTGAGCTGTTTGTTGTTTGTTGTTAATCATTAGCTGATGTTGACAAATATGGATTTAGCTAAAACTGGCCGATAGCAGCCGTGCAAGGCTGCAGAGGAGCTGTCAGTTAACGGTGAAGGACAGAAGCTGCCGTGGAGGTCATTTTTTTTTTTTAACCAGCTCAGGTAGATCAGATCACAAACACCTGAGCAAGAGCAACACGATCTGACAGAGCATCAGAGGTAACCACCACGATCCTACTGTGTGTACGAGCCAATGCGTATGTGTGTGTGTGTGTGTGACTTACATCAATGAGGTGTTTGACCTCCAGCTTCTTAAGGTCGCTGCTTATCTTAGCAGCCAGTAGGATGCAGGCAGCTGACACCAACTTCCTGTGAAAACAAAAACAGCCTATGTGAGGGACACGACGTCGCTCTTTAGAGGACAGACGCACTAACTAAACTGTAAAGAGCCACGGAGAGCGACGCTGCAGCTTGGTAAAATATGCCGACGCGAGAAAAACAACTTCCTTTTTCAATGGCTTTCTAATGGCTGAACGATCACATCTGCTCAGTGGAACTGCAAGAAGAAAGGTGTCGGCTGAAGATTACATCTAAACCAGAAAGGCAAGCTTAAATTTGTTTATTAAAAACTTTAATAGAAGGGAACTGGATGCCGCAGTGTGATGAACGTGTAGCGTGACTAACACGTGGCTGAAGAAATATTCACTGAGTCACGTATTCGTAAATCTGCAGCTCATTCTTAAGTTTCTGTGGAGACTGCCAAGTTCGAAAAGACTCCTTTCATGGAGGGTTTCTGCTTTTCACAACGTCACTTCCCAGGAATTTTACCATGACAGCTTCATGCAGTTTATGCAACCCTGAAAATCTCTCAGCAGCCTGTGGATTCAAACAATGATGCATCAGTTATCTAAAGAACATCTGAATCAATCATATAAACCATAACAGGACAGGGTTCAGGCTGTTCTGTTTGCAGAATTCACGACAATACCTTAAAATAAACACAAGAGGGAGCCACTTTCACATTTCGCACTCTAAACAACATGTTGATATTGTGGTTCTTTTGCTCTGTGAACCCAAAATCTTCATAAGATTTCATAGAACACGGGATAAATTTGAGCGTTTGGCTGTAATAAGTGATCATGTGAAGAAGATTAAAGAGGAATTTAACTGAAAACAATCTGTGCAGCACATTCATCAACCTGCACCACTGTGTTTAACCACCCAGACTGCACTCCTGAGACTGGTTGTATTAAGAATTATTATGAGCTGTCAGTCATCACCGACATTTGGTTCAAATTCAAAGCATTCAAAGCTCAGAGCTCATTACAGACCGCATGCGGCTGTCGTGTCAAACGAAGGTCAGATTTTCGAAGTACCTGTTCTGTTTATTGAGTCGACCCTGCAGCACCAACTTCTCAAAGTAAACAAACGACATGGCGATGGTGACGGGCTGCAGGCCGCAATCCTCTCCCACAACTCTCATCTCTCTCTTCAGACTGTAAGACAGACGAAACAGATGGAGACAAAGTCAGTTTCTGAGTTTCACGTCAATGCAAGTCTCTTTAAGACATTGACTCCATTCGGTTCAAAAACGTCACCTGCGTATCTTGCTGAGAGTGAGTTTAATGTGAGGAAACTTCTCCTTAAACGTCTCGTTCATGTCCTTCTTCAGATCTGATGGTTTGACGTATTCGATCACTGTCGTCTGAGGGGAAAAAGAGCGAAAGATGAAAAAGGAGGAGAGAAGAAAAGGTACTCGACAGAATAAGAGAAAGGTAGTGGAGGAAGAGAGGAGTGACAATCACTTCTTCGCTTCGTTTATGTCAAGTGAAAGCAGAATCACCTAAAACTTAAACAACGGTCCCTGAATGTAAAAGAGGAAGTGAACACTGACGGAGGATATTTTTCTTTCTCTCTACTATAAACGGCTTCTCTCTAAGCACACCGTCAGTGCTACAGTCATGTTTATACAATATGTGTGTGTGTGCTTCAAACATGGATCAGTGATTGGTTTAGGGTCTAAATATGTTTCTGATCTTCTGCTACGTGTTGGAACATTCAGACCTCTCCGATCATCTGGCACAGGTTTGCTTTCTGTTAGCAGAATAAAAACCAAATACAGGGGAGCACCGTTCAGTTTTATGCTCCACATATCTGGAATTAACTGCAGATCTGCTGCAGCTCTGTTCCTTTGAATGAGCTGAAGACTTTTCTGTTTGCCACTGCCTTTACTTAACGGGTGGGGGTTAGCCCTTTTCCATATAGTGCTGTAAAATGGAGAGATAATGAAATCAGATTTTTCTCCTACTGCGTACGAAACAAACAGACTTCCAGTTTTCTGACTGATAATTGTAACGCATGCCGAGTCTTCAGCAGGATAGCTCAGGGAAGAACCGTGTGCACATTAAGCCCGATACACACAGCGCAATTTTCGACAGTCTCAGATGAAAGGTCACCAAATGTGACGATATCTTTGGTTGTGGCTCCAGAGCGCTGGTCCTATGTCGCACAGAGAGAGAGTCTTCAGACAGCCTGAGACGAACTTCTGACACAATCAGAAACTCAGGATGAAGATCTCACGATGTGACAGCTGCCACGACCCACATCTACTAAGCAACCGATAAATATGCAGGTCTGAGCCTCATGATAGCAGCACTAAACCCAAACAAACAGAGAGGGTTAGCATGCTAACAGATATTTACCTCTGGCTCTTTTCACCCCAGGTGGCTGCATTTGAGGAGGACAATTTTAAATCCAATCACAGTCATTACATTGACAAATAAATCCGTTGCGGCCTTGACTAGTTTTGATTGAAAATCTCAAGTCCGCCACGTCCAAGACTGAGACGAGACCGAGTCAAACCGAGTTCGATTCTGAGATGAGACCGAGACCTTCAAAAAGCCGACTTAAGACTGACCTCGAGTACTGCAACATTTCTCAGCAGCTTATTCCGTGTGTTGGAGTCTGCGGCTTTTCTGCTGCAGCTCCAGCACACATCAGCACAGTAAAGGGCAACTGCCACCACAGAATGGTAGAAGATGTTCGGCATTGACCTGCTAACATCGCAGGACCTCGCTGTGTTGACACTCCAGTGTAACTTGCAGCACCACTTCATCCTGCCCCCGGATAGAGACGGGGGGCGATGTACTTCAGTACGTGTTATCATCGCACAATTAGCACACATCAAATTTGATGTCTTTCGTAAGTTTATTAGATCATCGTCGCACAGTGTGGCTCACAATGAATTTATAAGACTGCTAAAAATCACACGGTGTGTAGAAGGTTTAAGTCTGTGAGTCATCTACTGCCTCACTGTGTCTAAAAAGTAAA
>JAQLOL010000002.1:28054568-28070020 GCA_029783665.1 Naso thynnoides | reverse complement strand
ATTTTATGTAGCTAATATGACATTAACATAAGATGTTTACCCCCCCACCCCCCACCCCCCCACCCCCCACACACACACACACACACACACACACACACACACACACACACCTATTGTCAGGGTTGCGCTAACAGCTTACGGATGGTCCAGTTACCGTGGCAACGGGAGACCGAGATGGGGCATTTTTCTGTTTTCTCCCTCTCTCAGCCCCGAGAAGCTTGGCAGGAGATTTAACTGTGTCAAAAGGAACTGAGGATAAACCAAAAGTTCCATACACATTAAAGATTCTTACCAACTCTACATGATGACTCACCGATTTTATTTCAATGAAAAACGTGTTATTTAATCAGTGGATCCTAAGCCTGGGAATAAATCAAATGATTAAAGCTGAACTGAAATAAATTACACTTCAGTTACTTCTGGCTTTTGATGTTAATCACAGATTTATTTACTGTTTTAGTAATGCTTTCTCTTACTATTCAGGAATTCACTTTGCCAGCGTACACATAACAACAAGAGATGTATTTCTACAGTACATTTGCTCGTTCTGTGAATGTTTCTTAACAGCTCAAATTTTTATTTGGCCACAAAAAAACCCATACTGTACAGACACTCGTATTTTACACTCGTAGTAAATAAATGCACATATGTCAGTGCTCACATGTACTCACCTGCTCTTGCTATTCTGTCTCAGACACACATGCACACACACACACACATCAATCATGGTTGTGTGAACTTCAAAGTGCGTCAAACCTTGATGTGTTTTGGTGCTGCATCAACTCTGTGTCTCTGAAAAATGTGCGTGGGTCTCTGCTATGTGTGAGAGTGTGTATTTGGATAATTTAAGTGTGAATTTATTCGTGTGTGTGTGCGCGCACGCATGTGTGCATCAGCGATATCAAAGCACCCTTAAAAGACCCCATGCTTCAAAATCACACATGAGGAAGGATGTCTGATGCAAGAGGAGAGGAAAAAAGAGAAGGGAAATGAGCATGGAGGAGATGAGAGGAAGAGGATGGAGGGAAGGAAACAGATGGAGAAAGCGATGGGCAAAAATGAGGAAAAGTTGAAAGACAGAAAAGAGAAAAAGAAAGGAAAGAAAGGAGACGGTGATAGATATTAGAGTGAAAAAGAAACAAGGGAAGAGGGGAAGGGTACATCTGAAAAGGTGCATGCAGATAAAAAAGAGATACAGCAGAAATAGAGGAATTATGGAGAAAAAGCGGAAGATATATAAGAAAGAAAGAATAAACAAAAACAGTAAGCAAGAGGATGGAAAAGAAAGACCAGCAAAAGAGGAGTGACAGAGGGAAAAGGGCATATAAATAGATTAAAAAATAAGAGGGAAAATAGAGACATGAATTCATAAAGAACAGTGAAAAAGAAGGAATGAAGGAATAACTGAAGGAGGGATGAGGGAGGAGAATGAAGTAAAGAACAGGGAAGACAGACGACATTGATACAATGAAAACAGAGACAGAAGTAAAGAGAGGATGTGGGACAAGAGGAAAAGAAGAAACAAATGAAGGGCTGATAAAACGACAATGAAAAATAAAGAATACTTTGAGGTGAAAGAGAAAGTTGTGGGGTAGAGTCTGACATCTAGAAAAACAACTAAGGGAAAGAAGTGAGGAGCGGAGGAGCGCAGAAAGGCAAGGAGAGAAGACATGGGGAAGGCAAGAGGGGGACAAAAATGTAGATAAAATGGACAAAAAGGGGAGAAATACTCAGCCTCTGTCCTCCCTCTGTCTGCTGTGAAGTAAATAAATAAAGAAAGAAGATGATTCAAACTAAAAAACAAAGAAAGAACAAAACAACAGATAAAGAAAATAGACACAAACGCTGCAGTTTGGACCTGAGGAAAAAAAGAGGAGCAGCATGGATTGTTGTTTGGTCGCTGGATCTCCTGAGACACACAAACCAAATAAACAACAAATCCTCAGGATGGAGGGACGCTGCTGCGAGAGAAAGAGAGAGAGATGGAGAGATCAAAGCATGGAGGTTCGAGGGAGAGATTTTGTTGTCGCCTCAAGAGGAAAGAGCTGAGCAGAAGCAACACAAATGAGGCGGGAAGATCCAGAGGAGAGGGTTGGTGGAGCTCCAGCTTTGGTTTCAGCTCCTCCTTGCTCTGCTTTCACACCTGGAAACAGGGACAGGAACAGCCAATCAGAGAGCTTCAGGTTCCCTTCTGATGGAGCAAACGCTGGACAAAAGTTGAGCTTTACTCGCTCATGAAAGTCACTGCTTCCACCTGCTGCACGCACATTACAGCGTAGTGCAACAGGAACAGTGTGTGCAGCAGAGTTGCTTCCTTAGGAGTCTCATGCTACAGCTAGCTTGATATTCCACATGTTGCCTACCTCAGCTTTAAAATATACACAAAAAACATCAGGCACAAATAAAATCTAGACTTTAAACAGATTAATATATTTTCTGCTCATTTAAGAGAATAATACATTTTTCTTTTTTGCTAAACAGAATTATTCGACATTGCACATTAGATAGCTCTTCAATTTTTATTTTATGTTTTACATATTTTATATTTTCGTTGCACTGTGAGCACCATGTAGGTGAGAAACGATTTTTTGATTCTCTCCATGTGTGGTGCATAACTGAAGAACTGACAAATAAGCTTCTTGAATCTTGACTATTCCAAAAGCCAAAAAGAAAAATAAGAGACATTTAACAAAACAGCAAACTGGGAGAGGGACATCGATGCGTTACAGGGGAACAGAAACAAAGTAATTGACAACGGAGGAGGCAAAGACAAGGACTTACACTCACACACAGGAGGGAAACTTGATAGGACGTGGGATCAAAAACAAGACAAGACAATGTTACCAAAATAAAACAGGAAACACGGGGAAACATGACTGAATAAATAAACAAAAAGTCATGGGATGCCACAAGTCGCAAAATAAGTACTTTAAAAAATGTACATTAGCACAATATGTGAGTGCACATTTACTGTGTAATGCGGTAAGAAAAGACGCAGACACAGCAGTTTATTTTCGACGGCTGTTCAGCCAATGTTTACTACAGTTTTGTTCCCATCTACAGTTATCAGCACAGCTTGTTGAGTTCTTTTGTAACAGCGTCATAGATATTTTCACCACTGGTTTATTTTCTGCTCGTTCACTCAGAGGATGTTTAAGCAGCATTATCAAAAAAAAAAACCAAAACAAAACACAGAGCACATCCTTACATACATACTGTACATACAATACACACACACAAACCGAAGCACACATACTCATACACACACACGTCCTAGTATAGCGCCACGCTGGTATATACAGATATATAGAATGAGTTAAAAAAATCTATTTTCAGTTTTTACATCTTAATATAAGAGTCATACCAAAGACATGGCCACCGAGTGAGTAAACAATAGATAAATAGATATAAAACAAATACAAAAATAAATAAACATAAATACTTGCATCAATTAATAAAAGATGATATGAGTTTTTAAACTCACCTTTTACTTTTTATCATGATTTGTTCAAGTTGATAAATATTCAGCGCACCTTTTTTTTTTTTTTAACCTCAACGACAAAAGACTGCTTAATTACCCAATCAGAGAAAGCGAAGCCTCGCTGTTGGCCCGCGATTGGGTGCTTGATGCATTATCTGTACATTAGCCTATCATGTTCAACATGACATAATCACTGTTGACACAGAGTCGTTTTCAGCACCATTAACATCGCAGTGACTGCCACCACTGTACCAACATCCACAAGTAGTAATAAAACCCGTTAATTATTACCAATATTAATTTGAAAATTGTTTTCCTGATTGTTCATTTTTAAGTTACCACTCTCCAAAGATAATTGAGACAACAGTTTCCCTGCAAAGGAGATGCACTTTTGTCCAAAAGGGATATTTTTGCCCTCTGTGTCTTCACTGGGACTACAACCACCAGCCTTGTGAGCGTCAGAGAGCATATATCTGCTTTCAGCAGTACATATGTGTGTGCATTATGGCCACCCATTGCATCCAGCGAGCGATCAGACTGTCGATTGTTCATGCCATCGTGAAAATAAGCCCACCCATTTGCAAGATTCGATGAGACACATAAACAGTATGGGCAGTAAAGTGTGACTATATTCTGCTTTCAGTTGGGGATTATTTAGCCTGGATCTTTTTAATCAACAAAGTAAACACAAAGTATGTCAGTAGGTATATGAGCAATGTTGCTTTGCATCACAGCTGCTTATCTATGTGAGCACATTGTTAAAAAAATCACAAACTGCTCTCGGGGACTTGCCTCCCCTCCTCGACTTAAAGGTTGAAAATTCTTCTGCTGGAGTCCCTTCAACACCTCAAAATATACACATGCAGCATCAGCACAAAGAGGATAATTAAAATCACAGCGGATGATGCAGGTTTTTGTTGGCCTCGGATGGCAGCAGGAAGGAGTGGTTCTGAATTTTGGAGTGAACAGCACACTGCTTTGACCTACAGTAAGTGTTTTCTTTCTCTTGTCTGTAAGGGTGGAGAGCGGATTGAAGACCAACAGCTTTCTTTGGATGACACATTTGGAGGATATTTTCTTTCAGAACACAAGTGCAGATTTGCAATAGCTGCAGACCAGCAGTGAAAAATGTTAAAGATGTTTGTTGGTCTAGAAAGGGGCGGGGCTAAAGTGTAGGGGTGGGGCAAGTCATGACCAATGAAAGTGTGAGTGTGTGTTTCTACAAAGCTGGGCCATGTTACATGAATCCATTTAGAAGTTGCACACCATTTTTTTACAGGCCACTCCCACTGTAACACCCGCTTTTGCCAGTTGGCCTGAACAGTTAATCAGCTGTCCTGCGGCTCATGACCAACCTTTCCACTAATCTTGTGCAAGTCTGTACATCCATTTGGAAGTGAGGTACTGTTTTGCAATAGGCCACTCCCCCTGCCACGCCCTCTTTTAGCCAATTGGAATGAACACAAAACACATACCTACAGACACACTTTGTCTCAATGCCAAATTTCAACCTCCAAGGGCAAAAACTGTGGCCACCAAAGAGAGAAAAATTTTTGTGGACTGACTGACTAATCGTCAACCTGCCCGACTGCCAGACAGAGCAACCTACGAAGCTGCTTGTCGCAGTTAATGAACATTATGGGCTTTATTTTTGTCAGTCTGGGTGCAGAAGCAGGCACAGGTCTAAATTCTGGACGCAGGCAATGTTTCTGGCAAGTGTAGACACATCCGCGGTGTAGTGTAGTGCAATGGTAAAGAGAACGAACAGACAATTAGAAGGCGTGTCAAAGCTGAGTTCAATCACGGCCAATCAGATCAGCTCTTCTCATTCCCTTTAAGACCACTGTGACGCAACATTTTGTCAATTTCAGCTAAAGACGAAGCCGGCAGGTGCCAGCAGGAGAAAACGGACAAACTTGTTCCAGAGGTTCAGGCTCCTAATCCAAATTTATTTATAACAACACTGATGAAGAGCGATGCGCTTGTAACATCATGGATGCTGTAGTGTTGATATAAATCTATCACAAACTGGGAACCTTTTATCGCTGCAAAGTATCACAAACGCATCTTCAAATGTGTTAGATGAACATGCTGTTTGGAATGATTTGGTGTCACATTGGTATGTAATGTCTTCCAGAGAAAGGCTCTACTAAAAAATGCTGACACCTTCTGCTGCCTTGATCTGAAACAGCCACAACACTAGTTTGACTGTTTTTTTTAAAGGATTAAAAAAAATCTGAAGGCTTTCACAGAATAAATGTCTTTGAAAGGAACTTCAAAGACAAACTGTTGAAGAAAAATCAGTTGTTAGAGGGCAGAAGTTAGCTTTGATGCTAGCAGTTTTCCTTTTTTACTCATCCTCCTTCAGGATTGGTGCTGACCACGCTTGGTATTCTCAGTGTTCAGCTAGTTCTAATTGACAGTAACACTCATTCACACCTGGGAGTCGCTGTGTTTAAACTTCGACCTCTGGTGTTGGTTACTGATCAGCTCAGCTGAATGTCTTGGAGCTTGAGCTCCTTGCCTCAGGGCATCACAACAGCAGTGTGACGGAGCAAAGATGATCTCATCAGTTGTTCTTTGTCTTTTTCTACTAATTGTGTCACTAATCGGTCCAAACCTAAATGTGCAAATATCTACTTTGAATCGAAGGCCTGTCTATGGTTTCATTTTGTAAACATCACTGCCTTTCATAAAGTTCCAACCTCTGTCAACATCTCATCAGTAACACGAAACAACTTTTGCAAAACAGTCTGCAGAAACATCACGGCACTTTGCATCTTTGAGATTTTGTCAATAATTTGCTTTAGCTTTGCATTTGTTGTTACATACATGAACCACCTAACACAGTGTCCAAACTGCAAGTGGGTGCGACACTAATGTGCTGCATCGTGTAGCACAGACGCTCTCTGTCCACACTGAATTAAGTAAGCACTTCTGTTATGTCATGTAAACAAACTATGCACTTCTCAGCTGTGAGCTCAAATAAGACTGTCAAAGTAACCAGTCAAATAAACAACGGGTAAGCACTCTCTATCTTACTTTGTTTGTTCTTTTGAAACAGAAAAAACATGCTTTGTGTCGTGAAAGCTACCAGCGGGTAAGCGGTAATTAGCAATGTTTTGTTTTCTTACCTGAAACTTTCTGCTACCTGGTGATCTCCCTCCAACCAGCTGCCACCTTACCTAGGTTTTGTGATTAAATGAGGTGGTATTGTATGAACACAGTAAATCCTCATGTCAACCTATGAATCAACTGTTCTTTGTCAATGATGCTGAAGTTTCATCAGAGGGCAGGGATGAGAGTAAACAGAAACAATTTAGCTCAAAACGGCATGCTACAGCCAGTTAGGATTTTCCAACAGAAAAAAACAGAATCAAACTGATTTTGTTGCTGCTGCTCGCTCACGTCACATTTAGTTTGGACACCGTGTTACTGGATGCCTTGTAGTGTTTTCACATTCCACCAAATCATGCTCAGATTTTTTAAAGTAGTAATCTTGAAGATTTGAGTTACATTTTACTAACGACACCTTTGGCAATAAGCTGTAATTGCAGGCTGGGGAGACCTTGAAAAATTTGCCTCCAACTGAGTGAAATGGAGGAAATTTGTCAGTGGCCAAGGAGCCAAAGTTCTGGTCAAGTCAAGCGCAATTGCAGGTGTGCTTTTGGACCTCATCTCCCAGAGTTCATGTGGAAACCAAACAGTGTCAACTGCATGATGTTAGTAGACCACCTGTTTCCCTTTTCAGAACCTTCAGTCTTTTTTTCTTTTTTTTTTAGGACCTGTACTTGTACTTGAAATTTTGTCACCTGAATGCTCTATTTTCTTTGTGCGTTGATCCACCATTGTAACAGACAGGAAATGAAAAGTACCTACACTGGTCAGACACAACTAAGTCTAATTAAAGCCTGTGGTTTAGCTCCACCTACTCTGTGGGCTGACTGACATAAAGGGCGTCACTAACTGTGCACTGTCACTGATTTAGCGAGTAAATGTCACCACAGACACCCAGATCGTAGCACCCCACAAGGCTGCAAATACAAGTGCTTTCAGTGGCCCATAGGCTCAGCAGCACTGTTTTACCTCATTCTGTGATAGATAGTAACTTAACAGACTAACTAAATGAAAATCTTCCAGATTACCACTTCAAGGTCTGTTGATGTGACTAAAAGATATTTTTCATCAGCCATTGTTCTCCTGAAACACCAAACACAATATTTTCATGGGAAAATGAGGTTGTTCATGATATCTTTCCTACCCCTACATGGTGTGTATTCCAAGAAAAGTGGACAACATTTAGACTCTCACGAGTATAAGAAGCTTCCCCACCCATAAGTCATTCATTACCTAACTATAGCTTATAATATTAGCTTATATCTGACATCTGAATGTAGTCAACTGTACATCACAGACCTGTTTGCGATCAGCAACAGCATGCCCTATGTTTGTAGCCACTGCAGAAGTCATCCATCTTACATCCTAATGTCCAGTCCAGTTTGATTTTTGTTCTCTAAGGTCAGGGTGACGATGTAGCTGGGATGTATACAGTGGGACTTTTGTTATGGCTGCTTTTGAATCACATCTGGATGGGTGGTTGTTGTCACTTGTATCACTGGTGCACATTCTGGACCTAAATTGTGCAACTAGTGCGCCTACATTTCATGGGTCCATGTGTTCTCATGAGTCTGCAGCCGAAAGTCTGACACTGCATTTCCCTCTAGACACCACGGACAGAGTGCTCGAAGGAAAGTTACAAAAGTTTGTGAGGGACATGCAACCTTTTGGGTGCATGATGATATAAAACATAAAAAAAAGTCAAATCAACTCTACCTCCCAGCTAAAACAAATAAAATTTTGTTTTACTGTATAAATACTCTGCAAAGTCA
The DNA here is from genome assembly GCA_029783665.1 of Naso thynnoides. NCBI lineage: Eukaryota > Metazoa > Chordata > Actinopteri > Acanthuriformes > Acanthuridae > Naso > Naso thynnoides. Next base: position 28,061,650 of record JAQLOL010000002.1, on the reverse strand, counting down.
CTGCATTTCTTAAAATGTAAAGCAGACTCGGTTGATGAATTGGTCATTTCGAGACAAAAAGAATTCTAAACATCTTGGTCAAAGCTGGACTAAATGTGGAAGAAAAGTAAGACATCTATATTTCTTTCTTCAAATATTTCATCCTGTAGTTAGGTCCTCCTCTGAAATATATGTGCTGTTCAAACAACATATCTACACATTATATAACCTAGATTCTGAACGGAGCTATCCAATACTTTTTATCAAATTTAGCCCGGTTTTAACATCAAGCTGTCTTTTGATGAAAATCTTTAAAGCAATATTTATTTAAAAGTGAGTCACCGTTTTCTGTAAGTGTCTAATTTGCTACCAACCAAAAAGATTGCATGTCCTGTGCAAACTTCAGCACCAAGTCTCTAAAAGTTCCCTGGCGAGTCTGTGTCAAGTCTCTGGGGTCCGAGGCTCAAGTTCATGCAGCAGACTGTCTCAAATTCCAACTTCATTGCCCCCAAATTTTTTTACCTCTCATTCAGACTGTGCCAGATGAAACTATGTCTAACACTCCATGGTCCCAGGACGAGAGATTAAAGTTGTCATCTCCAAGCCTTTAGAAAAGTTGAAAATGATTCAGTTCAGTGGTATTCCATTCACTTCCCATGGCTCATTCATGCTACTTACTCCTGGACTGTGGCCAAAGTGGAGAGCCTTGGTCCCAGACTGCGCAATCAGATATACAATCAAGTTGTGACAAACCTTTTTTTTTTTTTTCTTAAAAAGAATTGCCTGACACTCCTGTCTCCTTTTCATGCTTCTCCCGGCGAAGGTGGGCCTGGGATGAGAACTGATCTCAGGCTAAGCCTTAGTCCCAGACTGCACTTTTACACGTAAAAGCCCCTGTTGGCTTAAACAGTTGTCTCATATTCTAAAACCTCTTTGCTTCCCATCATGCTACTCCTGTACTGTATCCTGGGGCTGACGGCAGATGTGGTCTCCAGAAGCAGAATGGTATTACGGAGACGCCAATCAATAAAATGTGCATCCCAGGCTGGGTATCGCTTTCTTGGTAGGTCGATCCGGATAACGGGACCCTCCTGCGCACGAGATGAGGAGGAGGTCCTGTGGAGGAGTGCAGGAGAGGAGGAAGGGGAGGGACGTACCTGGAAGACGGGCAGACAACTGTCCCTGTCTCTGTCCCTGTCCCGCTCTCCAGGAACTGGCTCTCCCGTGTCTTTAGTCCTAGGGAGAGTCCTTGGGGGGCTGGTAATGACCATGTCTGTTTGGGACCCTTGTGATGGGGTCAGACAAGCATCAATCACTCCTGCCACCCCTCCTGCACCCACCACACCCTCATCCACACATCCTCCCCACTGAGAGCCCAGAACGGGCCCATCAGGGTGCAGCCAGCAGTAGTACACCAGCATGAAGAAGGTTCCCAGGGCAAAACTGCAGGCTACCAGGCACACCACGACCAGGGCGTAGGAGTCGGAGGTGTGTGGGCCACGGTAGGTGTACCAAGCTGCGGTCAGTGCCACATTCTCAGCCAGCGTCACAGAGTAGTAGACGGTCATACGGAAGCGGCTGGGGCCCTCCTTGACATTGAACCAGCAGAAGATGTAGATGATGCCTACCACCATGTTGTAGATAATTTCCTCCCACTTGGACATGCAGAAGTCGGTCTCACCTTGGATGATCCAGAAGGTCATAACACACCTGAAGGACAAGAAACTACACAGTTAACAACCGTACCACATCTGTGATGAATCTTGTGATGACTGGTAGTAATGCAGTACATATGATGGGTAACTTTAGAAAGAATAAGTCATTGGATACTATGATCACAATTAGAGTTGTTCTGATACCGTTTCCAGTGTCAGAAAATGTTGGTGTCAGTATTGGCGAGTATCGTTCTGTGCACCGATACGAAACCATGTGATTTATTAGCTGCTAAACAGTACCCAGCTACTTCCCAGTTAGCTTAGTTTTGTGTAGTGTAAGGAATTAGATTTTCATTGATTTTAGTCTTTAATTGCCGTGGCACTACTGTTTTATAGTGTTCTATTTAAATCTTTTTATTTTACTAAATTATGATTACACCTCACGTTTTAAAATAATTGTTATTTTTATGCACTGGTATAGAATCAGTACTTGGTATTGTTCGCTACCAAATTTTGAGTATTTGAATCGGTATTGGTAAGGAAACAGTGGTATTGGATCATCTCTATCACAATGAGATTAGCATGGCAGGATAACTTTATTCAATTTAATTTTTAGAGTTTTTTAATCATAAACTTTCTCATTATAAACTGAGAAAAAGGTCTTGACTGTTTTTCACTTAAAAATACCATCACAATTCAGCATTTTCCACTGTCTTATATTAAGCTTCCTATTGTGAACCCAGACCCTTTGCATCACATATGGCGCACCAGTGGCTGACGATGAATATGCCAAAGTAGAGCTGGAAGACAGAGGCGAAGAGGGCAAAGGCCACAGTCCTCGCCCCGATGGTGAAGAAGTGCCACAGCATCTGTGTGATCACAGCCTTGTAGGACATTGGCAGCTTGTCGTCGCGGGAGTCCCGCAGAACCTTCTGGTAGGAGGCAATCATCCAGGCCAGAGAGACAAGGGAGGCAGAGGCTGAGAGACCTGCAGGGACACGTGAAGAAAGAACCGGGGTGAAAAAATAAGAGGTGGGAGAGGAGGAGCCAAACAGAAAGACATTTGGGTAATGAAGGAGGACAGAAAGACTTGCAGGAAAGCAGAAAAACAAAGGTAAATGTGATTATTATAAACAGTACACATGAATATTTTTCTGATTTACTGTGATGCTTTGATACAAGCATTGTGTAAAAGTGTATTTTCATCAGGTTCGCTTATTTCAGATGTATTGGTATTGATAAACTGATAATATATCTCACACACATACACACACACACACACACACACACAAAATGCACTTTAGAGATACAGTACCAAAGAGACATGAAGACATGGTTGAAACCTTAAAGAAAAAAAAAAGGTAACCTTGGACTATTATAATTTTTTTCCCCTCAAATATAGAAATGTTGCCACCATTTCACATTTTGGCCATCAAAGAAAACTCAAAAAAGTTAGGGTTGCACTCTTACTGATCACAAATCTTCAAAAAAATAAGCGTGTGTACACATGTTTATGTTGTGTTATTAAAAGAAGAACGTGAATATTGGCTGACTCATCATGATATCAGGCAATGTGATCACTAAGCTTTTTGATCACTAATCCTTTTTTTTTTTAGTATGTTTGCAAAGTAGAAACGTGCCATGATGGTGGTAACAAAGGAAAGTCAAATTAAATTTGTCAGATATTTGTTATAATGTTTTTTTTTCTCCAGACCACAACAAAGTGAACTGACGATAATCAAACAATGGGAAAACAGCTCCTGATATCTTTCAATGACAGTAATAGATGGTGTTATAGGTAAAAATTAAGACTTATCAACTGATGCTGACAGCCTAATAAAGGATATTAACATTGATAAACAATGAGTACCACTTGTAGTTATTACAACACTACCAGCAAAGCAAACTATCACCTACAAACACACTGAATTCAAACAGACCTGGACCAGTTTGTACATGAATCAGAAGATAATTATCCCGCACATGTAAGTGTGAAGCCCACTGTGAGCTGCCCTGAGCGCAGTTTAACATATTAAACATTCATGTGTGTTAATCATGCAGTCTTGTCTCAAATTAGCTGTGAATCACACTGATAAGACATTAAAATTCTAGCAGAGAAAGAGCTGCACTGACTTTTTAAACGAGCACACCAGTCTATTTTTAACCTCTCACCATTAGCAGAGATCCCCCCATCTTCCACAAATATTGTTGTTAAAATTCGACATATGTAGGTCTTAGACTGCATATTTAAACTTTATTCACTGCCATTAATGTTGAAGCAAACACTATAGGACAGGTGAAAGTTGCCGGGTACAGCTAGCGTGTAAAAATCTTTGAGCAAGAGAGAAGAGGGAGCCATTGGAAGGAACTTATTACATCTATAAAAAATAGTTCCTAGCTCAAATATTAGTGTGAAGAATTTTGTTTTTCGGTGTTTTTGAAAATTAGATGCCATTAAATTGGCAATGTCTCACTTTCATTGAAATTAAAATTAAAATGATGGATGATATAAGATTATGTCAGTTTTTTTTACAGCACTGTCTGTTGAAATTTAGGATGAGTCAGTTAAATATAACATCGACTTGAAGCAAGTGTTATTAGCCCCTCAAATTAATTACTCCCCCATACGTTAACTTAATTTTTACCGACAAAGTATCCATATTAAGCCAAGATGTTAATTATGCTGTAGGAAAGGTTTGAGTAACTTCTCAGAATTTTCTAATACCCCGGACATCCCTTCTGTGACATATATCTCCTTCTATAAACTCCACGTGAGTTTACAAGACAGACTGCTGACATGTGAAGCTTCATGGAAAACAGCTCAGAAAATAAACCAAAGCAGAAACACAAGGAGTGAACCCAAAACAAAGGGGATTATGGGTAGAAAGAGACAGATGCAATTTGTTATGCTTGGCAAGCCCTGCAAATCTCTGTATTTGGAGAAACTGGAATCAGCAAATGTTTGGGATTTGTACTCGACAGATGACTGGAATGGTTAATCAGCAGCTCTGATACTTTATGTCGAGTTTGATTGATTGATCAGATGTACCATACTAGCAGTAAGGTGATGTAGTGACTGCCTAAATTATAAATTTATTAACAGATATTATGTTGTCAAAATAGACAGAACTGTGTGAGAACATGCTTAAAAATTTGTACCTCTGTGAGGACATTTTACCTGCTCTGGTTCGAGATTTTAAGTTAGAATTACATTTAGATTAAGATTAAGGCAAGTGGTGAAAAAAACGGTTTATTTCTGTGAAATCTGATAAATAAACCACTATGTAGCCTGTTATAGTGGTTTCTGGTTTGCCTTGTTGACCCGCACTTTTATCAGACCACACTGAGCGGTTCAAAGAATTTGAGGCGTGGAGTAATCAACATTATTTGACAATCCACATCGAGTAGTTTTTCAGCTTTCATGCCACTCAAGTTTGTGTTCTTGCAGGTTTCACGTGTCTCCCATGACTGTTTGTTTTGCACAATTCAACAACTGCAAATTTGCAATAGTTATCAATAATATTTGCATAGAAAGAAAGTGAAGAAATAAAAATGACATGAAGAGGAAGTAACTTTATTAATTCCCTTGGCGACATTGATCCAACAACCTACTGATGAGTTATGGAAGGGGCGGGGAGCGCCATGACCATAAAACTCTGTTTGTGTGAGTGTGACAAAGTTCGGCCATGTTGCATGAAGTAGTAATGCACCTTTTTGCAATAGGCCACTTTCATTTCCACGCCCCTTTTTAGTCAATTGGCTTGAACACAAACACTCACCTTCACTCACACACACACACACACACACACACACACACACTTACTTGACCTCCATGCCAAATTTCAGCCTCCTGGGGCAAAAACTGGGCTGACTAAGAGTGAGGAATATTTGGGGACTGACCGACAGAGTGACCATAGAGCTGCTGGTCGCAGCTAATAAAAATGTGTCAGACACTTGACTTCTGTGCCGCCAGGTGTGTGTGAACACTGACAATGCGCAGTGTGTGTGTGTGTGTCTGTACGAGAAGAGAGAAAGAGAGTACGTTTTGTTTTATTCATTCTGCTTCTGGTAAGAGGTGCATGAATAAAGCATAGTCTCGTACTGATATCTGTCCTCAACACACACACACACACACACACACACACACAGTAAAAAGAAATCTGACTGCTTCATCTTTGACCCCATGTGCTTGCCGTAGTTGTGCACACACTGTGTTCTTGTGCTATGGAGGATTAAAACTGACATTTCAGGCTCTCCCACCAAAAGGGGTTTAAATAATATGTTAAAAAACGGTTTGTAATCACATCAGATTAGAATGATCTGACTTTATATTATCGACAGTTTGCCCAGTCTGAATTTTCAGTAATTCACTCAATAAGTAGTGTTTTATCATTTCAGTCTAAGGAAATCTGTCACTCAAACTTTAAAAACTTTGGTCCCTGATGCTACACATTTTTCACAGGAAACGGCATCTCACTCACCCTGCAGTGGGAGGACCGTGTTTCCGTGGATCATGATACTCAGCTGGAGGACGAGCTGTGGAGCTGACTTCAGAAAGGCTTCAAGGAGGCGGAGCATGGTGATGTCAGCGCTCTCAAACATCAGCCTCCAGTGGAACTGGCGATGTGGCCCGCTGCTGTGCCAACGGCTCTGGGCGCCAAGGTAGAGGGCGTGAATGTACCTGAGCGTGAGAGATGAAACATAGGTTTAGAAGAATGATGCTTGGGGAAAACGTACACTATATACACTCATTACCCTTCCCTCACAGAGTCTGTAACGTTAAACGCCTCTGACATCACATACATCATCACATGCACACTGATCACTTTCAGGCTCCCGATGGTGATTTCGGAGAGGCATCATGCTCCTCTCAGTCCCCAGCAAAATCCTCTGTCAAATTATCTTGGACAGAATGCAAGATTCACTGGACAGAATATTCAGGAAGGACTAAGCAGGTTTCCAAAGGGACAACTCCTGTACAGATCACACTGCATCACTTAGAATAATTATACAGCAATGCATCGAAAGGCAGTCATCACTTCTCATCAATTTTGTCGTCTCTGAGAAAGCTTTTGACAGCCTAGACAGAAACATCCTGTGGAAGCTGCTCCGACATTATGAAATACCCACAAAACTGGTCAACATTATCAAATGCATGTACGATGGATTCTTAGGCCAAGTCATGGCTCAAATGGTAGACTCTCAGACATACTCCACATAAAAACAGGAGTACTTCAAGGCTGTTTGCTGCCCCCCTTGCTCTTCCTCGTCACCATTGAGTGGACCATGAAAAAGTCAATGGATGGCCAAAGGACGGGACTACAGTGGATTCCTTTCCACCAACTGGAAGTTGATTTAGCAGATGATCTGGCACTGATCTCAGACACACACACACACACATGCAATTGAAGACCAACAGACTATATGGTCAAACAGCTGGACCTCAGG
>JAQLOL010000002.1:27990077-28001270 GCA_029783665.1 Naso thynnoides | reverse complement strand
ACATTATATATATATATATATATATATATATATATATGTTGTGTTATGTGTTTTCTTAAAATAAAAAAACAAAAGAAAACAGGAGCAATTCCACATAAAAATGTTTAAAAATGCATCTACTCCTTCTATCTCATTTAAAATGCAAGACTCTATGAATATGCTAATTTTGTCCAATTCTTAAGTTTTCTGCTTGATGTCCCCCACTTTTTTTTTTTAAGTTTGTGCTCAGTTGTTTGTGCATCACATTTGCATGCGTTGCAAATTGGAACAGGACTGACTTCTGTACATTTGTGATGTCAGAAATTTTGTCAGAAGTCAGACAAAGTCCGTGTGAGCGTCATTCTGCACAGTCGAGCTCAAACATCCAACTGTGAGACAAGAGGCAAAACATATTCTTAGTTCAGGGGGACTTTAAGTGCAAATAGTAAAAATACTCCATTACATTTCAAATCCTGTTTAAGGCAACAAAGTGTCGCCTTTTCACCTTAAAATGACAGTTTCGTAATCATATTAATGTTAGAGTGAGCTGGAACAGCTTGACTGGGCTCTCTGCCTCTGTCATTCGGGCCTCCTGTAGCTTGTTTCTGCACTTTGTAACTTTCAGAACGTAACAATCAATGTCGCTACGCTGCAAAAAACCAGTCATTTTGGTTAAACTGGGTCATAATTTAACCGAGAAAATATCCTCTGGTTTTCCGTCTGATGTCCTACGACAGCTCAGCTTCAACTCTGTGATTCATTGAGGTTCCTGAAAGCAACACAGGCTTCCGCAATGGACACAATGAGCGGAAAACGTAACTGGACTCAGCAGCCTCTACTGACTGCTGCTGAACTGTAAGTAGCTGCTTGCAAAGTTACATGTCATGTGTTGTGGCTCCTGCTGGATGTTTGACACATGGGGTAAAAATACCTGTAATGTTGCAGCGGCGCCAAATCACACAGAAATGAGCTCCTACATACTGTTGCTTGAAGAGGGACCACAGGATTGGCTGATCGTTTCGTGGTAAAAGTCTGCGCGTCCTGCGATGAATTCACCACCTCAGACTGAGAATGTTGCAACAGTGCGTCAGCGGCATATTACTGTTTGAGGTCGAGCCCCTCAAAAGTGGTCAAAATAGGTCAAAGGGGTCATGGTATCTGAGAGGATCAGACAGGAAACGTCTCTTTGGTTGAACTCAGCAGTCTGAAATGTAACAAGACGGTGTTTTCTGTGCAGCATCACAAGTCAAAAACATTCCAAACCACTGATTTAATTTTGAGCTACAGCTGTACCATTTAATTTTTACATAGATTAGTAAAAAAAGCAGAGGTAGAAGTAGAGTGGCAGAAAAAAGACGCAATCGGGTACCGTATTTCAGCTAAATGTTGTGCACTTCAAAGGCAAACAGTGAGCACTTTTGTACACCAAGTTTTTTGGGGGGCTTTTTTGGTCCATTTTTGATTATGAGTTATATTTCCTTTTGTCTGAATGACTTAACAGAGACTGATGAAGCGGACGCATCAAGATGTTAATGCATCACAAAGTTTCAAAAATAATATTTCCTGTAGCCTTGGGACGCCGTGAGACTCTCACATTAAGTGGACGCGGTGGCTCTGTTCGGATTCCAATGAAAGAGACCCACATCTCTAACTGGAGTAGACACAGTTCAAAGCACGGAGAGGATATTGGTTTGGACGTGCTGTGGGCGAAAAGATTTTGCTCCTTGCATTCTCTCGTGTTGCATTTTATCCGTCTCACTGAGGTTCTCATCCAAAACTACACTGAGTGTGTGTGTGTGTGTGTGTGTGTGTGTGTGTGTGTGTGGGGGGGGTATTCTGTTTTAAGATGCACTAACATGACAAGCAGCCAGAGGAGGAGAGCAGTGGGACCTGAACCTCAGAGCTTTGATTATATTCCTGTCAACATGTCAGAACCATGACAGACTCGGCAACCAGGGACAGAAACTGTGTGTTGGAGCACAGGCGACCATATGCGACCATGCACATTCTGTCACAACTAGGACAAGAAGGGCAGATGGACAAAAAGCCTCATGGGAGACTTTTTCTGATTTTTCTCTGTTGCTGGCGTACTTGCTGGGTTGCCTGCAAATTCAGCTTTGAGGAAAAAGGATCTTTTTTTTTTTTTTTTTTTTCCTTCTTCCTGGTCGCCTCTGCACATTTCCGACACCAGTGGATGACGAGGACAGGTAGCCTCATGTTTCGGGGATCAAATCAAACGAATATGGACGCACGCACACGCAGATAGACGTAGCTAGCACGTACACACGCGCGCACACATCTCCAGCGCTGACAGTGTTGGGAATGCAATGCTCACATGTGTTCAGCGCGAGATGCCCATTAAACACACACACACACACACACACACACCACCAGCATGTACGCACACATGCGCTCATGCACGCACGCACACACGCACTCCCCTCTGGTTCCCCACAGCACCCCAGCGGTCCTACCTCCACACTTGCCCCAGCTGCAGGACGTGAAGCACGGTTTGAAAGACCCACATGCAGACTGTGCAGCACCTCGGGGGGGCCCCGACTCTCTCTGCTGTCGCAGGCGGGGCAGAGGACGTGTAAACCGGGGTAGCATTCGCAGCGTTCCCCGCCACCGCGCACCCGCCGCGCTGGTCGCTGTCCTTGGTGCTTAAAGTGTGGTCGCCTGCCGTGGCTGCTGCGCCTGCCGCGCCTGCCGCCGCGTCCGCCGCGCCGGTCCCGCTGCCGCTCGCCGCTCCGTCCCCGCCGCTCAGATCCGAGTAGTCGTATACAAACCACCTGAAACTCAAAACCTGGACGACAGCGGAGGGCACCACGACGAAGACGAGCGTCAAGCCGAACCACCAGTAGTCACCTCTCAGGTAGTAGTCGGCGGCCAGCCACAGGTCGGTCGCGGCGTCGGAGAAAAAGACGAGCAGGGCGCAGAGCACCCAGCAGCAGTCCAGCAGGGTGTAGGGTTTCCCGCCGGCGGCGCTGCAGCGGGGCCGGGCGGCGGGGTTCCCCGGCTCCGAGAGGCTCCTGGGCGTGTTGTCATCTTCCACAGGCACCGCTGCTCCATCCGACTTAGCGGCCATGTTGGTTAGGATAGGAGAGAAAGACAGAGAAAGAGGTGGGGATACGGGAGAGAGAGGGAGCGAGAGGAGGGAGGGGGCTGGCTGTGTGCAGGAGAGAGAGTGAGAGAGATTACATCATAACTAGCCTCATCATCAGCCAATTAATTGTGAGGCATCATTACTAACGGCGCTTTTAACACCGTGACACCCGCGCATGTTTTCGGGACATGCAGCGTGCGGAGACATTTTGCAAACAATTAGGAGCTGCAGGGTTTTTAGTTTTTATCCCTGTCCTGAAATCTTTCTCAGTCACATTACAGCGTCTCTGCAGCAGCAGCGGCTCTCTGCTGCACGCAAGACTGTTGTTGAACTCGTATTAAGACGCGTTTATAGACCGCTGCTGCTGCTGCTGCTGCTGCTGAGCATCAGTTTCTGACTTGGCGCTGTCAGGAAACATGTAAACCGGTGAATGTTCTGCATCCTGAACAATTTTTCCTGCACAACCCCCCCCCCGACAAAAAAAATGTGTTGTGCATTGACCCAAAAGCCTGACCCTCCTTTGATCAGAGAAAGACTGTGAGACAATGCACTCAGCAGCCTTTATAGAAGCAGCTCACTGTGACAGTTTCTGGTTTCATTTTCTGAGGAGAAGGTGTTTGCTGAGGCTGACTGATGTATCAACTCAATTACGCTGTTCAGTAAAAACCAGTCTGCTGTCTCACTGAAACAGAGAGATTTACAGGCACTGGGGGACTCAGAGGGGGCCGGTGGCAGCTGCCCCCCCCAGTGCCCTAATGTTAGATGAAGTGCCCTCTTGGATGCCCCTGTGGTGGATATAACATGATGAGGCGGCTTCTGGAGGACAAAACACACTTACACACACTTTGCATGCTGGTGCCCCGCCACATGTGAGTGCCCTTTTTGCTGTTTTCACACCTGCCGCCGAACCATCCTGAGTCCACCGGCGTTTCCAGGTGATACCTCGTCTTTCTGTGTAACTGCCCGTATATCTCGTCCTAACACTGGCGGTTCTCTTGTTGCTTGCCGGCTTTTGGCTGCTCTGTCTTCCCTCCGATGCAACGCTCTGTGGTCGCTCCAGTTCGGCCTCTGACACTCCTAGATCTTCCTCCCAACTCCTGTGTGCCATCTCCGACCTTGTTGCTGCCTCTCAGCACCTTTCTCCTCTTTTTCTCATTCTGTTTCCCGTCCACGCTCCTCCAGTCCTCTCACTCCCATTACCTGCTTCGGTGCTGCTTTAAAACCTCCCCAATCAGCTGCTGATTGGTCTGCAGCTGCTCTGCAGAGTTTCGCAGGTGCAGTCATTTTTATTAATCTGTCAGTCACAGGCAGGAAGTAACACAAAACACCAGAACACATCAATTTAAAGGCATGCCATAAAAAAACAAATAATAAAAACATTGCAGTTGATGTAAGAATAAAATCATGCAGACAGTAAATGAATTGAAACATGCACGTAAACTATAAAATACAGATACTAAAATCAATAATTCCACCTTGTGACATTTGCATGAACCCAGCATGCTTACAGATATGAAGACTTGTTTTCCTCCTTCAGATTGTTTGCATGTTGATGACTGTCCTGTATAAAGCCACACAGAGATCATCTAGATGCAGACTTTGGTTTTCTGCTTGAAACGATGTGTCTCGCAAAGTTTTCTGTTAGCTTCACATTTGGGTGTTTTTCAGCTGTTCAGGAGGAATATCTCAAAATGAGAAATGACATTTTTGATTTCTGATGGGTCAAAAAGATGCTGGATTATAAAATTAAAAAAAATATATAGCTAACGTCTTTATATTACAAAATCTTATTTCTAATAATCTTTTTTTTGCCCTGTCAAACTATTTGCAGAAACATCACATGTTCGCTAGCATAGCTAGCTAGTGGTTACAGCTTTCACATTTTGAAAAGAAAAGATTCATCGAGCCCAGCTGACAAAAATCCGAAGAGCTTTTGACCAAGTGGAACTTTGAAATATGAAGCCACACATTGTTTTACAAGAGTCACTGCAGTATTATGACTGGGTATTTAAACTTCTAACATGTAACATTTCCACTTTACGATGTTCAATTAAAAAATATGATAGTGTTATTTTGAGTTGTTTAACTTCATAATCCCAAATGTTCATTAACTAACTAAGTTATGCTAACTTCCAGGGTAGCATCAGTCAGAGAGGGAGGAAGGAAGTCAACAAACGTAAGTAAACATTATGACAAAATTTAATACATTACGTCATCTGAGAGCCACTAACACAGATTTTCATCTGCAGGGGTTTTTAGAAGGCTGTTTGACCACGTTATCAAAGTGTGTCTTTATTTTCATTGTTTTGATAGAGAGCCCTCTAGTGGCAGAAATGACATACTGCTTACATGTTGAAAACGAAAGTCAATAATGTATGAAGGCCTTGGCTCCCCCCTGCCGCTTATAATAAACTACAGTTTGTGTGGTTATCGTAATGAAGGAACATGTCGCACAGTGCAGCAGTGTGGCTCATCGATTTGCTTTTAATAGTTTTTAGACAACAATGAAGCTCATAAGATTAGGCTTTAGATGCACACACACTAAACCTTTAAAGAACAGAATTTAGAGTATCCCCACATGTGTACGTAAATAATTCATCAGCATCAGCTGTTAAAGTTTATTTCTCCTCTTCCTCAGCTGGTCTCAGACCTGCACAGTCTGCCTCTGTTAAAGTGTCAGGGTCTGTAAAGTGTATTTGTCTGATTGTAACGAGGCAGTGGTGCATAAAGCTAACAGGACACACGGCAACTGATCTGTTTACAGCAGCGACTGCACTAATTGAAAAGATTCCATAAACTCTGAGCAGAATAGGCAGTAAAACTCTTTGGTGAATTACGGCTCTGCGCTTCGCTGCCCTCGATAAACTAATCAGTCGCTGTGTTTCCACATCGGGGCCGAGCCGGGGCTTATCTGAGCAGGGGTCAATCAAAAATGTCTGCGGAACGAGATACAAAGCCCATTGTGTTAATCTGAAGCTATCTCTGCTCTCACAAACCACCTCAGCAGTGTTTGAATCTGCAGTGCTTTTTGGGCGCAGGCCCTGCTTGGCACAGATGTGGGGACTAACGTGATTTGGCAAATGAGTGAGGCTGCATGAAGAGTCCTGATAGGCCCGGGAATGAAAACAACAAGGCGTATTATAGAACTTATTAGATTTCAGAGATAGGCTGCAATTTTATTTTCAGAGTTAAACTAGAGTCCAGAAACTATCGGCACCAAAGCGAGCCTGATATTTTAAAACAGTTCGGCAAGTAGAATCGATCTTTGCTACAGTTTTATTCCAGAAAGCTCCCCGTTGGACAGCAGCTACAAATAAACTCAATACACCCAAATATTTCAGACATTTAAATGATCTTCACAACAGACTAAATTTCTCTCCTAGCTGTTTTTTAATGTCTCAGTTCTGTATAATTCAGTGCTGTACGTGTTTTTGGCTTTGTTTCACGGCATATATTAAAAATACACATTTGTCAGAGTAATATTTGCGATAAATGATGGTCAGTACGAGTTTGAGACTAAGGGGAGCTAATTAGAAACTCCAGATCATCAGCGCCGACGCTGACACACTTTAGAGAAACAGTCGAGTTTTGCGGCGAAGAGGAAGAAGCTCTGTTACATTCTCACCACAAATCGGCTCATTAAGCCAAAGGTTTTATGCAGAGTTATTGTTAAAACATAAAGTAAAATATAGAAAGTATATGGAAGATAATCAGACATGGAAGCAGCAAAGACTTTTGCCTTACAGAGTTCGAGTCACTCCGGCTGAACATGAATATTCATCTCTGAACTGTATGAGCAAAAGTGTAAATACACATGCTGTAGACGAAAATAAAATAGAGTAGAATGGAATAGAAACATACTTTATTGTCCCCTTAGGAATTCTGCATTTGATGTTAACTGTCAGCAATGCAGTGTTCAAATTATGGAGGGTATGAAGGGCCCCCTAATTAAGAACTGGTCTCCCCCAAGAAAGTCTACACAACAGGTAAGAGGGAACTCGAAACATTTAAATATCACCTTATGTATTTGTAAATATTACAGTATGTTCACTATATTCACATACCTGCCAACATTTCCGATATAGGCAGGAGTCTCCCTGTTTTTAGCCCCTTCTTCTGCTGTACTCCCAATCGGTAATTCCTCCCACTAATCTCCGGTTTAGAGATATAATTCAAACGTTTTTTTCACAGTTTCTTTGGGATGTCCAGACTGTAGGATATGTGTCGTGGTACCTGGCAACCCATTCCAGAGGCGAATGACTCTACCTGATGTGCTGTGTGTCCCTCGTGAGTCGTGACTGCGCTCACCCAAGCAGCGCTCTGCCACAATCTCTCACAATAATTCACTCGATATTTTTATGATGTGGATTTTAGTGCATTTTTTAGTAGGCCTACATTTTTTTTTCCTTTTGTACATTTGGCATGTTTATTTTGTTATTGTTTATTTTCCCATTAGCTATGAATATAAGACAAGGCTAATTAAGTGTCATTTACTTTACATCCTTGTATTTATTCTACTAATCTGTGGATCAGGTTTATACTGGGTTGGGGACGTTGAGGGTTGGCCATTCCAATCGATACCTCAGAAAATCTCCCTATTTTTCACAGCCCAGTGTTGGCAGGTATGCATTCATGCCCATAAGAAGCTTGTAATCCGATTTGTGACATGCCTAAAGTGGAGAGTACTTTTACTTAACCACTGATGTCGGAGCTCTCATCTGCCTCAGGTTGTAAAGTCCATCCATTCATCCATCCATCCATTCATCCATCCATCTGTCCGTCTATCTTCAACCATTTATCTGGGGTCGGGCCATGGAGGATAAAACTTGGTCAAGTTCCTTGTTCCACTAAAAATGTATGACAACCTTTTGCACACTGGTGCCCCACCGCAAACAACAGGTGCCCCTTTTATCACTGTGGCCCCTGACCCTCAAACATCCTGAGTCCGCCACTGCTCTGCATAACATATATGTATTTAAGGACATATCAGTGTTGTCAGAAAACCCGTTGGTTTAGCATTTTTTTTTAGCACGAATTTAAATTAAAAATCTTTTTAAAGCCAAATTCTGAGAACGTCGGCATTTTTTGGTGTAACTGCTGTAATGTTTTCAAACATCAGAAATCTGATGAAATATATCCTGACTCCTTAATTAGACCGACTGCCTTTGAAATAACATGTATGAATGAAAGTTATTTCTCCTTATTTATGGCACCCTCATCAGGCGAGGGAGAGTAAATTCGTCGCGCAGCACACAAAATGTCCTCCTGGGATTCGCTGTTCTCTCCCGTCTGCTTCACCTGAAATCACAGTCTGTCTTTGAAACGCTCACAGGCTGCATATTCCCTGACAAACGAGGGTCATTATGAGTTTGAGAGCTCAGGGAGCTAATTAGAGGTCTCAGATCAGTGCTGCTGCTGCTGTGTTACACTTTGGTGAATACACGCACACTCGCAGCTTCAGAGGGACTTTTAAAACATCTGCAGCAGTACACCACTGGCTCTCTAAATAATGATTTTGCGTCTTGAATTGCTCAGCAACTTGCAGTGCAGAGTGACAAAAAAAGATGAGTCTCATATTGAAGGTGATGTGTTGGATTCAAACCAACAACTTCATGCATTCATCACACAGCTGGAGTGTGTTTGGATCCCAGGACGCTGCAGATCAACGTCCTGATGTCGAGCGACCAAAAATACATTTTTTTTCTTGGTTATTTATTGAAATGACGCAGGAATTTAGTGTTAACTTTCAAATTTATTTTACAGCAAGCTACATTCATTTTGGTGCACACTTCTATTGAACAGGAACAAAGCAACTAAGGCTGTGATCAGAGGTAGAAATGCTTTTTACAAATAGAGTGACCAAGTCAGGCCCCTTCCAGCGGACCCCATGGGACCTTGTTTCAGAAAAACAACAGCAGTCAGTGGAAAGGGACAAATTATTTTTTGATCCTGCTTAAATTGTTCTGCCAATCTCAAATATGATGTTTGTCAATTTAAAAGATACATTTGCAAGTCAGTAAAGTCGCAATTTATCACACAACTGATGAAGTATAAGCCTTTGAAAATATTATGGATGTACTTATAAAGACTACTAAGTGATGACAACGATCTCTTACAGAACTGGCTAACTTTTTGCTGAGCTGCAGCTCCCAACCTGCTCATGCTTGTAACAATTTGTACCTCTTTTAATCCATTTTCCCTCGTTCTGAAGGAATTAAAGAAACTTTGCTACGGCCATGTAAGCATTGGTGACGTTAACTTTGCAAGACGAGAGACGTGGCTGATTGGTCTCACGAAAAGCATTGTTTTACTTTACTGTTTGTCGACAAAATTTGACTTTCTTTACCTGAAAAATTATCTTTTTGAATTGATGACCATCATATGTGGAATGCAAGGCACAAGCCAAATGGGATCAAAAAATAATTTGTCCTCCCTTGCCTGGGAGTAGAGGGGCGTGACTTAGGCACTCTATACAGATGATGATCTTACTTTGTGGAAATGACAACCTGAAAAACATGTAACTACATATGACATCTAGAACACCGCTGATGTTAGAAAGTTTGGACGGAAGCTCCAAAGAACGATTTTAAACCAAAAAATCTTTAAAAAAATATGAATGGAGGAAAAAGCAGTAAAATGAAAAATGTACAAAGTTGAGAAAACCCTGAAAAAGCAACCTCTACAGTCAAACGGAATAAAACCTCAATAGGTGAAAAGCTAGATAAAGGCTCGAAATCACAGTTAAAAATTTCGAAGGAAATGGTTTAAATGAATCAAATTAAAGTGAAATAAAAGTAAAGAAAAAAAAAAACAAGCAAAATTATTTAGAAAACAAAAAAGAAGCCTTAAAGAAAACAGACAGAAATGAGAGCAAAAACTTTGCGTGCTGATTTGCCACCAGTGACGTTTCTGTGGTCAGATAAGCAGAATGAGGAGCCTGAAGCTTCACTTTCAACATCAGTCAGAGGATTAGGAGGAAACAGAAACCCGGTCAGATTCATTAAAGGAAAGCAAGTCTGTAAAACTCTGGTCTTTGAAGTGATTTATTACATTTAGAATTACATGGAGCCTGCTGAATGTTCACTGATCTGTGAGACCCAAAATGTCAGCTTTCACACAAAATCGCCTCATTTTGTGTTTCTAATCATGGATGGTTGAAATCCCATCATCAGTGTGGTGGGTTCAAATGCCCGCAGGGTCTGATGGAACCATTTCAAAATGATCAAATCAGATCAAATCAACAGAGAGAAGAAAAAAGCAGTCTGGGGGCACGAGCAGTTTCCCTGACATTCTTACTGATCAGCGTACACAGTGAAGTTATTCACGTGTCCGTTTAGCGCCATGATTCTACTGAATAAAAGTAAGTGAGTGATGGCAGGATACGCTGAGCTGACTGCCTTGTTGTGCAGAAAGTGTGTTTTTTGTCATCCTGCTTTTATATCCACGTTCTAAAGATGTTCCATGACATTAGGCTGCTATAGCACATATAGGCCCTACATCTGGCTGGAGGCGTCTGGCTCCCCGTGTTGCTCTTCTCATAGCTTTTGTATTATCAACAAACAAACACAGGGGAATATTTTTATTTTGATCTATTTTTTATAAATCCCTCTGGATTTGAATTGGAGTGAACATGATGAAATGTAGCCTTTGATGACGTAGAAGTCAAGCGCTTGTTTGCGGTAGTTCAGTCATGGCAGAGGCCTGCGGCTTTGATTTACCAGACTACCAAAAACCTTCCTTGTTAAAAAGTATGGGATACTAAACACAAGGAATGTCCAAACCAGACGGATAGCAACCTTAGGGACGACAAATGTACGGCTTGTTTGTGATTACTACATGTAGAGAAGAATAGGGGCTTTTAGTGGGAGTCTTTCTACTGATCTGTGTGATGCGTACACAAGACTCATGCAGCCTCGGGTACAACACAGCATGCTAAAAAAAATACAGTAAAAAAAGGCACTAAAACTGCTGAAATTAGCCGACATCCAACACGATTTAACAACATCTATGTGATTGTTTTACAACTTGGAAAACTTAAAGGGATAATCTGGCGTAAAATGATCCCAGGGTCTTTTTCTGAACGGACACTCATCAAAGAAGACCTCCAG
>JAQLOL010000002.1:27917867-27928034 GCA_029783665.1 Naso thynnoides | reverse complement strand
AAAGTTTGAGTTCCATCATCTGATAGACGAGTGATTACACTCATTTTAAGACCCATAAATTGTTTTTTCATTTCTGTGCGTCTTTAACTATCTTGCTTGCCTCTCTCCTTCTCTCCATCCTTCTCTGAAGACAATTTGGAAAGATGTCCATCTTCTCAGTGCATTTTGTTACAAAGTAACCTAGCAACCGACGGTTAATGAATGGAACACCTGTTAAGCAGAGCGATAGTGATGCTGTCTTCGAATGGAACTCGTGAAGTCTCGCCCTGAATTCATGTACAGGAAAGGGCTGGCGTTCAAGTGGAAACCCCGTAAGAGTAGCGTTGCTAGGAAACGGTAATATGGATGCCAAAGGATATCTTGTTCTCCTCCTGGCTTCCAATGTAGAAATGTTACATCATTACTTTGTGTTGAAACGCCACGTGGAAGAACAAGAGACGAGATGACAAAGGTGACAATTTATGTCTAGATCGACAACTTGTCTACGTTACCTTTTGGTCCTGTACGGGCCAACGCGGGCTCCACCACTTCTGAAAACATCAGCAAACACGTCATAACTCATGAACTCAGAGCCTTCTGATAAATTCGACTTTACGGCATCGTGAATACGACCAGAGGGGGTGTTCATATGGTCTCTTTTTGTGAACACGGTAAACATACTTTGACTTCCATAGGCTTTCGTTCAAAACCAAGGAAAACCAGTGTGAGTATGAGTCCAGCGAGCTGTGGCAGAGATCTGCCTGTTCCCCTGTAGCGCCCCCCACAGGCTGTAAACAGCTGTGCATGTTGTCAACCCTTGCTGGCGTTAATGACCCCGTGAAATGAAAAATACATTTTCTCAGTTGTAATGCCGTATCCATCTTTTAATTGTTCATCTAGCTCATGCTGTATTCCAGATATATGTTGGAAAAAAAAACAGTTTTGTGTATTTTTATATCAGTATCCATTCTTCTCTCTCATGGGAAAAAGGTTTTTAATTTTTTAAAGACTCATCCTGCACTCTCAAGCGTTCCCCAGTTTTTCGTCCAATGACAATACTTTCTTGATTTTGTCGAAAAAAGTAGAAACGAGCCTGCCTTTGGTATGCATCAGCTCCATTGCTGGGATGGGGCCAGCAGCAGTTCTGGTAATCAATTCAAACAAATAGCCACAGCTGTACTCCATAAACATTTAGTCCCCATCTGTTTTGATGGTAAATGTGCAGGTGGAGTTGAGGTTGTAGCAAGAAGTTCTCTACAACACAGATAAGGCCTTCGTCAATACTGGGAGTGTTAGTGGGCCGGGGGGCCTTTGACAATTATCACTCGTTCATTAGTTGAAAATGGAAACGTTCAGTTGCCTTTGTACCAAAACCACAAACAAGGTCAATGAACACGGCAGCTTTTCACTCACAACGTTGCTCACAGGTAACATATAGACAGGTAAACCATCCTATGACTCTGAAGTGTACACCTGGAACAAGGGAGGCCACACAAACACTGAAGTGGGCATCACGAAGAGAAAAGACAGCCAGGCTCACACCCAGAGGAAATGAGCGAGCGAGTGCCGAGTATAGAGACAGGTGAACACAAAGACAGACAGGCGTAAAGACAGACAGTCGTCTGGTTGGTGGATTAAAGTTTTAAACAGACAGTTTGTATCTGGATGACCGAGTGTCTCTAATGAAAGCTTTTAATGACCCCATGTGTGTTACTGTGTGTGTGGCGTTCAGCAGATTATTAGATTATTTGAACCGAGGTTTGTTAAAATTGAGCTTAAACAGCAAAAAAAACACCAGGTCACACAGATGCGTCGTGGTCATACTTCAGCATGCATTTCTGTGGTGATTTCAGTTGATAGATATATGGATCTGAGGAAGAGATCAGTGTGAGCACATGGAACACAAAGGTGCAAGAAACCTGCGGTGTTTGGAATTCGTACATTCTTTTTAGTGAAAGCTTAAGCTTTAGTGAAAGGCCTGCATACCTTTTGAAATCTCGTCTTTCTTGTGTGGGAAGTCTTGGACATGGCTTCCTCGGGCGAGGGGCACCGTTCTACACTGTTGCCATACTTGCTCTGGGACGATCCAGTCTTCATTTTCTGCCACCACAGCCGCTTCATACTCTTGTGTTACTTCGAGTAACAGCTCCACCTTGTCATCTGTCCTCGAGAACAAATCTCTGGTCTTGCTGGTAGCCATTGCTACTCACCGTCTGTAGGTCTGTCTTCAAACGAGGCGAACACCTGACAATGCTTCCTGTTAACATTGGCTCTTGCATGCTCAGTGTACCTGAATGGTCACAGGCATGTTAGTATGGATGGAGATAAGAGCTGCAAGGGTGCTATAATGCAAGGATTGTTTTGTATTAAAGGAAAAGTCTGGCTTTTTGCACATTTAGCCTTATATACGATGTTATACCGCATTATTATAAGGAACAGTGAAGTCATGACAGCTGGGGCTCGTTGCTAATGTCACTGTTAGCTGAAAACAAGAGAGGTTCAGGGGGCATTTAAAGTGCTTCGATAATCTTTTGAAAAAGGTCGTTTTAGAAGACGACACAATCGCCGAATGTTTAGCGGTGTCCTCTCATGTTCCGACACTAAAAGACAAAACTATACATCTGCTAATAACCTGGGTTAGGCTCTTTCAGCTGCTTCAGGAAACATAAAAACATCATGTTTAACTTGTGTCGGTATATGAGAGGACACCACTAAACGTTGGCCGATTGTTTCATCTTTTAAAACAACCTTTTTTAAAGGATTGTAGCACTTGAATTGTCCCTTTACCTCCATTGTTTTCAGCTAGCTGCAGCTCTCGTGACTTCACCATTTGTCGTAATAATACTGAAGAACTTCGTATATGATCGTACATGTCCTTTTTATAAAGCTCAATGTGCAAAAAAACAACTTCTCCTTTAAGATTCACTCTCGAATTTCAGTTCTGTAATGTTGGATGTAGCCTTAAAGTGATAATTCACCGAAAAATTTCTGTTTAGTATTTAGTGTTTTTTGATCCTTCTACAGAGCAGCTATGCATGATTCACTGCACAGTAAACTCCACTGATCTTCAGGAGCCTCTTGCTCTCTGTCTGCCTCCATCTTCAGCATTTCTCCACACGGCCTGTGCAGCTTCCTCCTCCCCTTTGCCCTCCTCCGACTGCGCCCACTTTGTTGTGGTTGCTCACCTCTCACCAGACTACTGAGAGGCTGCTGAGCTCTGCGTATATGCAAGCTGTTACTCTGAAGGTGTGCTCAGGTTGAAAGCAATGAATGTGATGAATGCCACAGGATTACATACAGAGTCAATGTTAAGATGCAAATAGATGCTATGTCACCTTGGGCGATGCAACTCTTGCGATACATTGAAGCGAATCACGTGATGTGGTGTCCATCGCCTCCATCGCCCCATCGCTTGAAGTTGAAAATATTGAATTTTTTGGGCGACATCACGTGATGCTGTCAATCAGTGCTGAAATTCTCCTGACATCAATGACATCCTGACAGCACAAACGTTGCCGGAATTTACCGAACAGACATAGCAGTGAAAACAGCTGTTGCAGCTCCTACAACGCGACTTTATACTCCACGGGATTGTCTTTTGAACCCAGACACGACCTTATTAAGTTTTCCAACGTTTCTGGCACTTCTGCAACTGATGCTGTGCAAGAAGAATGATTAAATCGGCCGTTAATTTTAGAAAATGGCTAGTCCCCCTTCCTCTGGACGCTACTAGCTAATGCTAACCGTGGTCTACACGGAGCTGTGCGACACAACAGGCTGCTGATAATTTTATTAACCAGACCCAAGTTTGTTAAGTTTTCTGACTTGTGTAGGACCCCCACAACTGATGTAGTGCAGAAATGATGAATAAATCATCTGTAATTAATGACAGAAAGTGATCACTGCCCCCTCCTCTAAACTAGCTAATATAAGCAGACTGTATATCATCACACAAATGACCCAATTTAAGCGATTGAAGTGCTGCTCCGATTATGATGTTCTTTAGCAGTAACGTTAGCCTAGCTGCTAACCCAGCTTTATACTGGCACATGTTGCTGCGGTGAAGTAAGTTTTAGGTTTGATATTTGACAGACAATTGCTCCCAACCAGCGCAAGTTTACAGTCTGTCGGACATCATGCCTAAAACTAAATTTTACGGCAGCGCTCATGTTGATGAAACAGTCCTGTGTGAAGTGCCGTGAATGAATTCACACGGAGGTATTGTTCTTTTGTTGGCCAGTGAACAGGATATCTGTCAACTTCTGTCAGCCAAACAAAGTTAACTTTTCTTCATTTACACGTGAAAAACACGTCATCGGAATCAGATCGTACAAACATGCCGACACTGTAAACAGTGAGAAAGAGCACAACGGTGTGGGCAGGAGTAACGCCAAGCGGTGTGACCATATAGAGTGCCTAAGTCCCGCCCTCCTACTTCTAATTCATGAGACCTAGATTTGGTGAATTTTGTACAGTTGTCGATGGACATTGACAAATTACTTTTTAAGCCCGTTTAAATTGCGTCCTCATTCTCAAATATGTTTGTCATTTTGAAAGATATTTTTTACAAATCAATCAAGTCACAATTTTTTGTAAAGATAGTAAAATACCACTTAGTTTTTGTAAAACCACTCAGTGAAATACGTCTCTCATCTTGCACAACATACCGTACGTCACTGATGCTAACATGGCTGTAACTTTAGCACAGTTTCTTTGGAACCAGAGAAAATGGATTAAAATGGAGCAGCAGCTCAGCAAACGGAGAGTTAGTGGCTTCTGTCAGAGATCATTGCTTATATGATAATCAGGTGTGTCATCTTTTTAAATATGTATTTTCAAGTCTCACGTTTCAGCAGTTGTGTGATAAACTGAGACTTTCTTGACCTGAAAAATTATATTTTCCTAACACACAGCGTGCAGAGCCACAGTGACCATTTCTAAATGTGTGTACCTCATAATTTTTTGGACACGGCTAGCTGACATTGCAACATCATTTATAGATCAGAAAAAACATAACAGCTCTGCTTTAAATGTGAAAGGATCATTTACAGACAGTCTCTCCCATAGATATTTATACAGACTGACGACATCTACTGTTGGCCTATCCGTGGAAAAAAAAAAAAGAAAACTTGACAGCTGAGTGAGAGGTATCATTGTACTTTATTGTAGTATATCATTTTTTTTAAGATTGCCATTTTTATTATGTTTTTTTTTTTTTTTTAACTTACTCTGCAAAGCACCTTGAGACTTTGTTTTACTTTAAAGTGTGCCATATAAATAAAATAAGTTTGAGCTCACCCTTCTTCATTTCACCTTCACACAGTGGGCCAATCACTGAGTGATTACAGGACATGTTGTGTGAATGGTCAGGAGTTCGAGGACAGCGACAGTCGGCTGCTTCTGCTCGGAAAACATCAAACCAACTGAAATCTGAACAGGATCGAGCTGATGTTCACGTTTGTTTCGCTCCACTGAAGCCTCTCTGATGATGATCATGATGATGATGATGATGATGATGACTGTCATAACGAGGTCTGCTTTTAGGAGCTTGTTAATGTGGAGTCCTTTATTAATCAGCACACGCACACACACACACGTAGAGAGTAGTGTGTGTTAATGTGATTATTATTCATTTTATTGAAGCTGTGACACACATTCAGCGCAGGCTGTTACACAACACTAATCCTGTGTGTGTGTGTGTGTGTGTGTGTGTGTGTGTCCCTCTGCTCCGTTGTGTTCCTCAGTATTTCCAGTATGACCAGCGGTGTGGATGTGTCTGATTTGACCTGAGACTTTAGTAGGCGGTCAGGACGGAGGGAAGTGTGTGATGTTCATCACTCTGTTTTTCACCTCCAACCTGCTCTGGTCTGAACAAACTCTGCTGGGTTTTTCTGATTAGTTTGATTTGTTAACGCTGGTAATAAAAGGTGTCAGTCAAACTTTGGGTTGGACTCAAAGCAGAAGTTCATTTTTTTGCACATTACGCCCCATCACAGGGTTCATACAATCATATATGATGTTCTACAGCATTATTATGGCGAACGGTGCAGTCTTGAGAGCTGGAGCTGATGGCTGACGCCGCCGCTAGCTGAAAACAACGGAGCAGCGTGTGCACTCACTGCCAAAAAAACAGAATAAACACAGAAAATCACAGAATGAATCAGTCATATCCAGTTCATGTCCTAACAACAAGACACAAATCCAAACGTGTGTATGACCTGGAAACGACTGTTTGTTTCCTGAGGCAGCTGAAACAACTGTCTCTAGGTTGTGAGCCGTTGTTTAACTCTGTGTTTCTGTGTCGGAACATGAGAGGCAGTGGTGAAGGGGCGCCTGGAGAAGTGGGCATACTCTTAATTCATGAACAGTGGCATGTAAGACTATTGCATAATTTAGGTCATTCAAAAATGGGACAGTAATAGACCTATTTGCACATTGTCACTTAATTTCTGCTGCCTGACTTAAGGGAGTAAAGGAGGATCATTATGAGATTAACATCAGCCTCAGCAGAGGTGCAGATTTTGAATCAATACTGGCCCACAGTCAGACTGGAGGCTGTGACAGCTACACAATTAGGCATTTTGAGTGAACTATTCCTCTTACCTTTGTCAATCCACTCATGAAAAAGCTTGCAAGTAGTCAGTGGACCAGTAATTTATTTTGTAAACAGTCACTTGAAATAACTGATTTGCAACAGGCAGGATCAGAGGGGATTGTAGAGGTGGATATACTCAATGTATGCTGGAAAAATAAGCGGGTATACTCTGTATACCTGCGTATACCCAGCACTACACCACTGATGAGAGGACACCACTAAACATTCGGTGAGTTTCCTGTCTTTTAAAGCAAGTGTTTATTGTGGGTTTTGGACAGATTTGGTGTGTGCCCCCCGCTCCGCCATTGTTTTCAGCCAGCGGTGATGTCAGCAACGAGCTCCAGCTTTACCATCGTATATGATCATAATGAGCCCAATGATAGGGTGTAATGTCCAAAAACTACAGACTTCTCCTTTAACGTAGACCACCTGAGCAGGAGGTCCTCAGTTTAGTTCAAACAGGGTTTTATGACACCATGTCAATCATATTTGCACGAATTAAAACAGATAAAATTATGATCTCGATCTGTGTAAGCTATTGTGACTCAGTGTCTGGATTATTACATGTCTAACTTCAAGATTCTTCCAACAATGTGGTAAAAAAATTCACCTTTTTCCATTTGTGTTTCAACTAATTTGTCCAAGCCATTTATAATGTGTATGAAATATAAACCCTCATGGAGGAGAACTTATCACAGGACTCCTGGAATTGAACGGCTCGGCTCTGGAGCTCCGTGGTTACTGATTACTGATCATTTCTCCATGTTTCAGATCCCTCAGGTGAGCTACGCATCCACGGCTCCGGATCTCAGCGATAACAACCGTTATGATTTCTTCTCTCGGGTGGTTCCTCCGGACTCATACCAAGCTCAGGCTATGCTGGACATCGTCAAAGCTCTGGGCTGGAACTACGTCTCCACACTCGCCTCGGAGGGAAACTACGGAGAGAGCGGAGTTGATGCTTTCATGCAGATCTCCAGAGAGGCCGGTATGTGGTTTGACTTCTACTCCCCATCTTCTTCTCTTTTTCTGCTTGTGATTTTCTTGAGAAGCTTTTGTTACTCTGCCTTAAGATTTTCTCTTAGTTTGAAAAACAAAAGATACATTAACCTTTCCCAAAAATTATTTTCTTTTTTTTCTTACTGTATAAATAGTCATATGCAGAGTTTTTTTTTTAAATTTTTTAAATGCAGTCAGTGGCTGCTAACTATATATTTATATCTCTCCACTGGTTGGGTGTGTATGCATATGACAACACTTCATTTTAATTTTTCATTTGGACAGACTTATTGAAAGAGTGGCTGTGTGGATGAGATTTTTTTAGATAGGAACTGAGGAACATACCATTAAATTCTTTAAGGAGGGGAGACTAACCAAGAACAGGTGAAGCCAACCAGGGTGTGACAGACAATAAAAAAGGTAGGAAATAGAAACAAAGGCAGAAAGTGAAGTTTTCTACAATGAGATCGGAGGTGAAGAACAAAATACAGCAGGAAACACTGAATGAATGACGCAATGAAAACCTGAACCGACACAGAACAGTTAAAGACAGACAAGAGCACAGGTTGGAAATCTCACGCTCCTGCAGGTAAATATATATATTATAAATATGAAGGAGTTTTTTATGATTTTTCATAGAAAAAACAAACCTCAGGACCCGCCTGTCCAACTCTAGGACAAATTTTAACAGATTTTCCATGCAAGGTAAAAAACCGCAGTGAATTCTCACTGCTGTCCCATCCGACTCTTACTTTTCCGCTGCCGTGTTCACACGTCTGGTGTTTTTTCACACCACATGTGAGCGATTTGTTTATTAGTCCAGACTTGATGGCCACAGGGAAGTGGTGTTTTTCAGCTGTGTGTCTCCACCAGTTTTACATGAATGTCTGTGTAGAAAACTCGTTTGGGACTTGCTAGTTTACTTTATGACTCTATATGACTCTCTATGACTTTACGAAATTTGCACTCTTTAGCGTGTAAAGTTTTCATCCGTCCGTCTATTCTCTCAAAAGTCTTTTTAAGACTTCAGACTCACCTGACAGTTTTGTAAATGTGATACACGGATTGTTTTTATTCATTTTTTTACCTGACCTGTCCTGTCCCAGCAGGTGATGAATAGTGAAATTGACTCCCATCCCGTGGAAATCCCACAAGAATCTCGCTTGTACCTGTGTGTCTCTCTGTTAGGTGGGGTGTGTATCGCTCAGTCGGTGAAGATTCCCCGTGAGCCCACAGCTGGAGAGTTTGACAAGATCATCAAACGTTTGATGGAGACAAGCAACGCCCGAGGAGTGATCATCTTTGCAAACGAGGACGACATCAAGTAAAAACGCAAACATCAGTTCATACAAACCACAACATAACACAACAAACCGACCACAGATCAGCTCCCGATCCACCCCAACACTCCAAACCACATTTTACAAGCCAGACCCACTCCTGTTGTCTGTTTCTACTTGTATGGTCACATGGCTCCACTCCATGACTCCTCCCCTCTCTTCCTGGTAGGCGCGTCCTTGAAGCGGCAAAGCGTGCTAACCTCACAGGTCATTTCCTGTTTGTGGGGTCAGACAGCTGGGGAGCAAAGAGTTCACCAATCGCAGAGCTGGAAGATGTTGCCGAGGGCGCTGTCACCATCCTACCGAAACGGGCGTCAATAGATGGTGAAAACAAAAAATCCAGAAGCATCTCGAACCGCAGGAGATGAACATGGCTGAGTGTGTTCATCTGTGTGTGTGTGTGTGTGTGTGTTGTGCAGGCTTTGATCAGTACTTCACGTCTCGTTCTCTGGAGAACAACCGCAGAAACATCTGGTTCAATGAGTTCTGGGAGGACGACTTCAGGTGTAAACTGACGCGCCCTGGAATCAAACTGGATCCCGATAAAAAGAAATGCACGGGTATGCTCTCACCTGTGTGTGTGTGTGTGTGTGTGTGTGTGTGTGTGTGCGGGGCGGGGGGGGTGTTTGTCAAACAAAATAACAACCGTGAAACACCTGTAAATCAAACATTCTGCCCGTATCAATATGTTGTGTGTGTCTGTGCAGGCGAGGAGAGGATTGGTAGGGATTCATCTTACGAGCAGGAGGGGAAGGTTCAGTTTGTGATTGATGCAGTTTACGCTGTGGCTTACGCTCTGCACAGCATGCACCAGGATCTGTGTCCTGGCAGCTCCGGAGTTTGCAGCAAGATGGACCCCGTAGAGGGACGCTCACTGCTAGAATACATCAGAGCTGTCAACTTCAACGGTAAGAAAACATTAAAAAAAATCCACAAAGTGACGGTTCTATCCAGACCCGTGACCACTTTGAGACCACGTTAAATGAAAGCAGCCCTGCTAAAAACGTAAAATTCTTTCGCGTCTTTAGAAAAATACGCATTCACATGAACAACCTAAAGTGCTGTAATATGCATGCCAGGCCAGTAGTCGGCCGTGCAGGTTTATAATAATAATAATAATAATAAACTTTATTTCTATAGCACTTATCGAAATTAAGATTACAACGTGCTTCACATTTTAAAACAATGACAAACAATTAAAAAGGTTTGTAATGACATACCATCAGAGCTGCCTGAAGTTGTTTACTTCCTTTT
>JAQLOL010000002.1:27892980-27906365 GCA_029783665.1 Naso thynnoides | reverse complement strand
ATTTGCTACAATGCATCTTAAAACCAGAGGTGGTTTATTCCACAATGTTGTGAACAACATATATTGTTTTTGTATCTGTGTTTCCCATGTCAACTTCTTTTCCAAAAAATAATAAAAATGAAAAATTCAACCTGGAACAAGATTGTTTAAGTGGATGTTTGCATATTTTGCTTTTTCATGTTTCATGTGTATCTGCCAAAAAACCTAAATAAAAACAGTTTAAAGAAACATTTATGCTGAAATGAATTCAGTGACATTATAATCTGGTTTATTCCCCCCCCCCCCCCAAAAAAAAAGGCTAGTGGAAATTGTGATTGGCTAAATCCACTAGCTACATTGGCTGGTGATCAAAAAAGTTAATTTAGAGCCCTGCTGATAACCCTTCAAGCAATGGTGATGTATTTTCTGACTTCTTAGATCTGTCACTCTTCTCCCATGTTGATCCTAACAGCAACTTCTTTGTTTCAGATTGAAAGGTAGACCTTTGCAAATATTATGCAGAGGACTCTCTAAAATCAATATATCTAGAGAAAAATTTAAAAAGCTCCAATTCATTTACATTATTTCATCTGAACGTTAGGAGTATGCCTAAACACTTTGAGTCTCTAACTGATTATTTTGCATCATTACCTTTACATTTTCCAGTCATGTCTTGTTGAATCCTGGTTAAATGACTGTAAAGTGTCTCTGTACTCATTAAATGGCTACAACTATCTCTCCAACTATTGAAAACAATAGGTCAGGCCATGGTGTATCCCTCTATGTGAAAGAGTCTTTAAAATATATTTCGCGACAGATCTATTAATTGGCTATTCTAACACTGATAATAATGCCGAGTCAATTTTCATAGAGTTGATAGATGCACCCTATTTTCCAGCCTGTGCTCTTATTAGCTGTGTATATAGACCACCAAGCTGTAATGTTACCTTATTGTGTTGTTTATGAAAGTAAAACTTGTTTCATATTAGGTGATTTCAATATTAACCTACTGCAGTCCAATTCAGAAAAATTTGTGACTGTATTGTATGCAAATGCCTTCTATCCGCTTCTATCACAAGCCACCAGAATAACTTATTTCAGTAAATCTGTAACAGACAATGTCATTACCAACTGTACAAATAAACAAGGAGTGTCTGGTACACAGATGTATCAGACCACCCTCCTATGTTTGCTGCCTACCATTCTACTGAAGTTAGGCAAATTACTGTAAATACTTTACCAAGAAACTTGAAGTTGTCCAATACAAAAAGCTTTGTTAACGAACTATCTAGTATACAATGGGATAAAATTTTGAGAACCTATGATGCATCTGAAACATATAATTTTTGCAATGAATTCTTTGGGATCTTTCATGAAACATTTCCATTATATCACCAAACAAGTAAACCCAAAGCTCGTAAATCTTGGTTGAGTGAAGAATTAAAAGAAATGTTTATCCAAGAACCACAATCCTTCCTCCTTGAATTTTAATGTTTATTTAAAATACAGAAATAAACTTATAACATATGCTGAACAAATCAAAGAGACAATATTAACATATTATATTTAATTTTAATTAAATAAATAATTTTAATAATTTATATATATTATTTAATTTTATATTTATATATTTTTTTTATAAATATCTACAGCTTAAGATAATGAGGAATTTTCAGTTGGAGTTTTAATTGACTTACCTAAAGCCTTCAGTACTGTAGATCATAGCACATTGTTAACTAAGCTTCAAGCTCATGAGGTGACTGGTGTTGAGCTTGATTGGTCTAGAAGTTACTTGCTTAACAGGAAACAACATGTTGCTTGGACTGGAGCACAATGATCTTACATTCATATGCAGTGTGGTATTCCACAAGGCTTGATATTGGGCCCTTTTTTGTTTCTTATATACATCAATGACTTGCATCTAATATCAAAAGAAGCTCTTTTCATTTTATATGCTGATGATACTAATATTTTTATTACAGGTAAGGATGAACACAAGTTAATTGCTTGTGTGAACAGTATTCTACATAGGATGAATGTCTGGTTCAAATGCAATAAATTCTCTTTTAATGTTAAACATAGTGTTTATATGATCTTCAAGCTTAAATGTAAAACTCTCTCAGATTATACCATGCCCATTGTTATAGCTAATAATGCACTTCAGTCAATCAATCTTTATTTGTAAAGCGCTTAATCACATCTACAGACATTTCAAAGCGCTTTCACAGGAAGAGAAGCCAACAGAACCCTCCAAAGCAAGCATACGCGACGGTGGCAGGGAAAAACTCCCTCATGGGAAGAAACTCCGGGCAGATCCCAGCTCTGGAGAGCGGCCATCCGCCTTGACCAGTTGGGTGAAGAAGAAATACAAATAAGATAGAGACAGAAAGAGAAAGAGCGAGTCAGAGTGGCAGACAGGCCAGATAGAGTCATAATGTAATGTCTATGATTGGAGATGGTCTGCTGTTGATCTGATCTGGATCTGGATTTTTCTTGGGCCAGCTGCTGAGGTGAGGCCGTGGCGCCGGGACATCCAGGGCTAGGCTCGCTGACTCCTGGGTTCCGGTCTTCGAGTCGCGCTCCCCACCTGTCGGGGAGAAACATAAAGACCGCGGCAGGATCTTGCAAGAACTTGTAGGCAGTATTTTTAGAGTAAATAGGTGGTGGAAAAAGTTAAGATATAGACTACAGACAGAAAGAAAAGTAACAGCTGATAAGGCGATTATAAAGTAAAAAATTCTCGACTTGACAGACTACACGTTGCTCCCCGACCAGACATTATTTGGAGTCACAACTTCCTGTTAGGATGTCGCTAGGCGTCCTAGATGAGGCTTCGGTTGTTGTCCATTATGACACACTACACGAGATAAAAATATCGATTGTCACCCCAGATGCTAGTGGATCATTTCTGAGCCCACCCGACACCCTATGCCTTCTGGGTCGGGCCATTACTGGGCTAATATTGTGTAGTCTGACCTCGGCATAAAAGGGTAAACTGTCACTGTCAGTATGTGAGCTGTTTTGTTCTTGTTGCCAGGTAACATGTACAGTGTATGCAGTGAAGAGTCGTGGTGTTCCAGAGACCTTTAATGAAGCAAAGCCGATTGGTTTCACCATGTACACGACCTGTATCATCTGGCTGGCCTTCGTACCAATCTTCTTTGGTACCGCTCAGTCCACCGAGAAGGTAAGAAACGAGGACGTACCAGGACGAGCTAAAACCAGGAAAGACAACGTGTACAGCTCTTGGTGGAGGGAAAGACGAAAAGAGCGCTGAAGGGAGAAGTTGGTTTAACTTCTTTGTCAACTTCCCACTCATAGAGTTTACTGTCTCAAGTTTTGGAACTGCTCTGTACAACCAGTCGTTGACTGTTCACCACTGCAAAGCTGCAGGAAACCGTTGAACTGGACCCGTGACCCTCGACACACAAGCTCCTCCTCTAACCATCAGGCTTTGAACTTACACAGTGTTTCCTGCAGCGCTTTACAGTTTAGGCAGCGGCCTGCACATCACACACCCCAAACATATCGATTTTTCAATATTGATACTAAATAATCGTTATATTCATTTCCTGCACTAACGATAGCAGCTATGCTTTCTCGTCTCTCCTCTTCTGCAGCCAGGTGATACACACACGCACACACGCGCTGAAGCTCTCACGCAGCCTTGCCTGCCCTCACCCACTGCAGTCAGCTCCTCTCTCGTCTGTTCCTCAGCTTGTTTCACTCCGGCAGGTTGTTTAGCTGTAGATTGCCAGTGCCACGAAGCCTCTGCGACCATGTTTTGGTACAAAGAAAACAGCAGGGGGGCTGTCTCAGGCAAACAGGTGCGCTCCATCTCCGGATTTACTCTCATAAATTCTGACTTCAAAATAAAGTCGCAGCTGTGATCAATTTGCGTTTCAAAAAAAAAAAAAAAATTAATTGCACGAAGCTTCTCAGCTTAATCACGTGCGTTAATGCTTTAATGTGTGCGCAAAAACTTTTGCCATGATACTCAGACGAAAACACTTCTTTAGACTCAGATTTTATGGATATTATGGTCGGCTCTTTATACTGTGTCAGTTTCCATAAAATAAGATCAATAATAATTTTGCAATTTATCGCCTTGCGTACAGTATTGCAATAAATCGCAGTGCAATGGCAGATTCTTGCCTACTGCACACACTGTTTCAGTAAAGACGCCATGTTCCCACTGAATGTATGACCAACAGGAAGAGAGGCACGTTTCTTTTTCATCCAAACCTGCTTCACAGACCGGCGAGAGACAGACAGCTGAAGAGAGAGTCAGGATGAGGAGAGAGACAGACAGGTAAGAGGAGAGACAAACAGAAAGCGAGATATCTGAGGAGACAGACGGTGTTACTCTGCTCTTTGTGATCATCGTCACATGATTTATATGAGAGGTGATTTAATGTGGACGTACTCTCAGTTTAAATATCCTGATTGGTTGACATTGTTTTGTTACATGCGTTGTTTGCTCAGAGCGAAACATTTACACCTACGGAGTAAACATGATGGATTCGGGTGAGCAGAGTTTTGTTTCCTCTCAGGATGATGAGAACAAACTGATGTGACACAGGAATGGAGCTGCGAGCATCAAAAACAAAAGCTGCTTTCGGAGTTTGTGGTTCAGTGTGAGTTCAGGGAGGGACGAGACTTTAATGCAGCGGAGAGAGACACAAAGTGGAACAGCTGGATTATACAGATTATAAACCAACACAGGATGTAATTATGGAATAATAACTCTGTTCAAACCAAACTTACAAAAAGCTTCAGCAAACAGATAAAAAGACAATAAAAGCCAGAAATACCATGAAGGAAAACAGCAACGTCAGACGGAAACACATCCAACAGATTCATCTGAAAGCAGAAAAGGAAACAAAAGAGAAAGAATGAACAGATACAGAAACAGAATTAAAAATGAAATGATACAAAGTTGATTGTCTTTGCTCTCCGCTGCTGTTTCTTGTGTAAATCTGAGATTTTAAAGCCTTGCTCGGACTGCAGGCAAATCTGTCACCAAATCCACTTTTTATTGCCTTTAAAACATTGCCAGACTCGACCACCACTCTCTGACTCAGAGAAACTCATCCATGCCTCGATCACCTCCTGCCCGGGCTACTGTAACGGAGTCCTGTTCAGGGATCCCAGCAAAGCCCCGGGCAGGCTCCAGTATGTCCAGAACTCTGCTGTCAGGGTTCTCACCTGCTCTATGACCTGGCAGCACATCACCCCCACCCTCATCCACCTCCACTGGCTCCCAATAAAGTCCTGCATCACCCACAAAATCCTCCTCCTCACCTTTAAGTCCCTCCATGCTCTCACCCCTCAATCCTTAGCACACCTCATCCACCCCTACACCCCATCCTGGACTCGGTGGTCCTCAGACACGGGCCCGCTCTCCACTTCCCACTCTGACTGACAGAATCTTCTGCGTCATTTTTGTTTGTGTGTTGTAGCATTGTTGCTTCTGTTGTTATGCATTGTCTTTCTCTGTAAAACCATTTTGGCTTCCTTCAAAAACGCTCTTGAAATTAAAGGTAATGTTCGAGAACATCGAATGTCAGACCAAATAAAGGAAGCCTTTTTGGTGGAGAATAACAGAACAAATACACCGCTGCAGGAAGATTAGATTAACCCACTCTGTGTGCGTGTGTGTGCGTGTGCGTGCGTGTGTGTTTGTTTGTAAAAGAATTAACTCAGTTATATGAGAAATGTCCTGCTATTGTCTGATGGCTTAACATACATACATGCACTGGTGTGTGTGTGTGTGCGCATGCAAACATGGATTTTAAGTGAGTAAGGAACAAACTGTGCAGCTTGAACTGATGTTTTCATGAAACTGTGAATACTGTGAGGACGAAGTATCCTGTTTTCTTAGTTGGGGGGGGGGTGTTTTGTGTGTTCCACGGATCCACTGGGAGGTTGAAGTGGTCCTTTTGAAAATACTGAGGCAGTTCAGGGTCACTAAAGTTCTAGTGGTCTTAAGGTGGTCGGAGGGGTCCTGTTAGAAAATGTATTTGTTCTTCAGAGGGATACAGTGGTCACCGAAAAAGGTTATAGAAGTCCATTCAGTGGTTTTTGTTGTCATTAAGAAAACTTCTTGTAAGCATTGAGGAGGTTCTTTGAGGCCTGCAGATGGTTTTCATGGCCCTTTAAGAGGTTCAAATGGCTGTAGGGGATTCTTTGAGAAGTTAGTGTTGTTACATGCTAAGGAGCACACACTGCTCTCAAAATATCAGTCAGGTCAGTGAATGTCTTCGAGGGTTCTTTCTCATGGAATGTCTCTGTCTCTTTCTGTCTCTGCAGTTGTTTATCCAGACCGCTACTCTGACTGTTTCAATGTCTCTCAGTGCGTTCGTCTCTCTCGGGATGCTGTACATGCCGAAGGTTTACGTCATCATTTTCCACCCTGAACAAAACGTTCAAAAGAGGAAGAGAAGCTTCAAGGTAAGTCCAGCTTTGCTGAATCCCCTGATGCTTGCTGCCATGTGGGGTTGCCCCATCGTTGCTGACTTAACGGTGATGTTGTGCAGGCTGTTGTCCAGGCTGCCAAATTGTCTCAAAAATCGCTAAATGAGAAACAGAATGGAGAGACGAAGATAGAACCTGACAGATCGCAGTAATACTACAAATTACAGGTACTGAAATCACACACACAACAGTACACATTGTCATACAGTATAATGTAACACTTTGAAAATATATTTACTTCATGGACAAACCGTCTGTGAATTTTTAGTTATCATTGTTTCTCTGCGTCTTCAGCCCAGTAGTAGTATTTCTGTGACTGAAACAACTCAAGAAAAATTTGACTGATTGTGTTAAAATGTAGATCAGACAATTATTTTCCCTTCAGAAGGACTTTTAATAACTTTTCTTCAAGTGCTGTCATCATCTACACATGTTGACGTGTCCATTTCTTTATGTATTTCCAAATAACTGAAGAGCTACGAAGAGTGGTTGATAAGTTTGGGGCCTAAAGTAGAAGGAGAGTTTTACACCTCATGTTACATGTACATGTAGTTCAACTTCTAAACCAATTCAGGTTCACTGCTTGCTTGTTCTCTTTTTGTTACCTGCCTCCCTCCCAAGTTTCAGACAAGAAAATAGATACCATTCTTTCAACTGTGCGTGCAGTAACAAGGAAGAGCTCACCCACTGCTAATTAGCTTAGCTCAAATACTGGTGGTCAATGGGAAGTGCTAGCCTACCTCTATCTAGAAGTCATTGGATAAAATTTCCAGCAACTCTAAACGGTCCTGTGTGCTTGATGTGACTTGTTTATCTATAGCAGTTATTTTTATAGTCATATTATTATTTTATGTAATTTATAATCAAGTAGGTTTACTGTTGTTATGTTGTTTACTGGTGTGCATGCTCCCTGCGATTAAAGACCCCATTAAAAGGATGTCAGAGTGCCTTTTACTCCTGTGAATTTATGCATTTCTTGTAAAAATAATAAGCTAGTTTGGCACACATTGCAGATAATGATCGGCGAGAGAGAGAGAGAGAGAGAGAGAGACGGCTCACGTAGGCAAGAATAAGAGCAACACATATCTGATTAAAAAAGCTAAGAACTGATTTTCGTTTCATGGGGACTTCTTGTGCATATTTGATACAAAAATTACAAAAACTGCTTATCTGTATCAGCTTATGAGTAAATACACAATTCAAAACAAGCGCACAGGACTTTTTAGAGTTGTTTGAAAGCTTATTTGATGACTTTAGGTGGAGGCAGGCTAGCACTTCCCATTGACTACCAGTATTTGAGCTAAGCTAATTAGCAGTGGGCGAGCTCTGTCTGTCTCTTCCTTGATACTGCACACACAGTCAAAAGAATGGGATCTATCTTCTTGTCTGGAACTCAGGAGGGAGGCAGATAACAAAGAGAGAAAAAAGTTGGCATATCCCTTTAAATTCAACAGAGTCATGGCAACATAATTTATTTCAGCATTTAAAAATGTATATAGGTAAGTTGCATGTGATGCAAGATTTGATTTGGGCTTTTTTTTAATTGTACACATGAATTTCTGGAAACAATGAGAAAAGCAGCACACATGCACTTTTGTTCAAATCAAGCTATCTTTAAGCCAAGATTTTCTCACAAAACAATGCACTAATTAATAAACAAATAAACTCCAGTATGAGCCTGCATGAGCCCCAGTTCTTTGTCATCTGTGATGTGAAAAACAGCAGATTTCCACACAGTCAGAGAAAGTTAAAGTACGTGTCGCAGTTCAGTTTTAAAATCCCAGCACACCACGGGGCATCTCTCCTGTTGAGCTGCTGTCAGTGCTGTGAGCCGAAGAGTCAATCACAGTGGACAACAGTAGTGGAGGTTGTTCCACCATCTGGTTAGAAAGTGTTTTTGCCGAACTTTACTGACAGTCATCACTGAAGCAGAGAGCGTCGGTGCAGCCAGCAGACTGGAGTCACGATGCCCTGCCTCACTTTACCTGGTGTCACGCTGCCCTCTGTTTCCATCACCTTTCTCAGTTTTGTGCTTTGTCGCCATTTTAAGACTCATGCTTGTAAAGTTCACAGGCTGCCTGCTGTTGCTCCTGCATTGCTCTGTGTAGAATGACGCAGCTAGCACTGATGGATAGCAATCAAACTGCGAAAGTCGCCTGCAGTTAATTCCATTAGTTCCCGGCAACCACTTCTGTTGGTACTTCTTCCACTCCTCTTCCCCTTTTTATATGTTTTCAATATGTATCTTATAAAAAGAGGAAAAAGATGTTATATTGTTCCTTTTCAAGGGTAACATGGCCAATGTGAGTTTTTTTCAGAATGTATTTATCTTTGTTTCCCTCTGATATAGATTTTTAAAAACTGGTCATATCATAGAATTCAGCTCTCTGCCTCAAACATGTTGCGCACATGTTGCATCGGTAACCATAGCAACACATAGGAAGGGGTTACAACCAAAAATGATAGCTCATTTAGCTCTTAAGCCCCTAAGAAAGCAGCTCCTAATAGCTCTTAAGAAACACAACTATTGATGCGTTGGTTGGCAGTGAGGTACAGCATTTGGTGCACGCATACTGTAATCCTCACACAAACAGCGAGTGAAATGCCAGCTTTCTGACAGGAGTGAGCAAGCAGAAACGTTCTTTCAAGATTTAATACTTGTTTCCCAAGATCGCCTTTGAGCTGTCTCACCAGCATTTGCTGTTCAATTTAATGTCTTCTAAGTTCATGAGTAGCACCCTCATTTCCTTGATGCATTCGCTTATGGGATGAAAGTGTACATGGACATGAATCAAGTGGATTAAATATGCATATGAATATCTTTGCGAATACTTAATTAAGTCACATTTTCATTGTGAAGAAGTGTGAAATTTTCACACAGGTTTGGTTTCTTTAAGGAAAAAGCCTTTGCCATACAGGCAGTAATCTTTTCTCCTAGAACCTGCAACACGTATTAGATTTGAAGAACTATTTTGGTCATATGAGGAATAATAGCCTGCCGTAGTAGATTGAATTTAGTGTAATGTACCTACAGAAAAATTTAACATCTGTTTATGGTGCGCACAGCTGGTCTGTAAAAAAGTGGGCCTGGGTGATACAGCTAAAAAACCTATCACCATAGTGAAGTTTCATATCGGTCGATATTGTAAATTATTGATCATGTAGATTGTGACTGATGATGGTGGCTAAGGTGATAAAATGAGTAAGTGTCAATATTTTTGACCAAATACCTCCTACTGTGACAGTATTGTAAAGATGACTGTTAGTGATTTCACCAAATATTAAACCAATTACATTTTTTGATAAATAATCATCAGTAATGTGGCTAAATGGATAAATGGTCAGTAAAAGAAGAACAAGAACAGTCTGGTAAGTTCAGAAAATCACATCACTTTACTGTAATGACGCTTTTTCATGTAGGAGAAACAACAATTACGTCATATCAGGATATAATATTATACAAAATCTGTCACGATGTCTTGCCTCAGATCATGATACGATACAATATTAATATATTGCCCAGTCCTACCAAAAAGCCTGGTTCATCATCATCATCATCATCATCAGGTCTCCTGCTCGACGTCGAAGGTGGCATCGTGCGTAGAGCCAATCAGGTTCACCAGACCTCTCCATTTGGGTTGATCCAGGGCTATAGGCACAGCTTTAGCCAAAGACAGGCCCAGATGTTGTATGTCCCTGGTGATGATGTCCATCCATCTTGTGCGGGGTTTCCCGCGAGGGCTTTGCCTCTTTGCCTCCAATGTGCATGAGCTTTGTTTTGGCCCAGCTGACCTTGAGTCCCAGTTTGTTGGCTTCCTCCTGGTAGATCCTCAGAGATTCATCCAACTGATCTAGAGTGGAGCAGAATAGCGCCATGTCATCGGCGTATTCCAGATCTGTGAGGAGATAGCTGCCCAGACAAATTCCGGGGCCTCGTGAACAGACCCGGTCCATCAGATGGTCAATAATGCAGTTGAATAGGTCTGGGGCAGCCACGCATCCCTGTTGCATTCCACTGTTGATGGAGAACCAGGTGGAGACCTTGGTGTTGATGCGTACGCAACTTTCAGCGTTGCTGTACATTCTTTGAAAAAGAGTTGTGATCTTTCTGGGGGCTCCAAGGATAGTGAGGACCTTCCAAAGGGACGAATGGTTCACCGTATCAATGGCCGCCTTGAGATCCAGGAAAGCGATGTAGAGATGTCTATCTTGGCGGAATTCTTGAGCCTTCTCAATGATGAGACTAAGGGTCGAAATCTGGTCTATAGTGGTGCGGTTTGGCATGAAGCCCGCCTGTTGGGGGCGTCTTTTACTTCTGATGGCTGGAGGGGCCCGGGAGAGAACCTGCAAAACCTTAAATGGCCAGGCACCTTTATATCTTATTGTACCTTATCACCAAATCTAGATCGCCACGCTCCCAGAATGCAGGCTTACTTGTAGTTCCTAGGATTTCCAAAATGAGTATGGG
Source organism: Naso thynnoides (assembly GCA_029783665.1). Lineage (NCBI taxonomy): Eukaryota > Metazoa > Chordata > Actinopteri > Acanthuriformes > Acanthuridae > Naso > Naso thynnoides. Next base: position 27,895,441 of record JAQLOL010000002.1, on the reverse strand, counting down.
GGGCAGAGCATTCAGCTATCAGGCCCCGCTTCTCTGGAACTGGCTCCCAGTTTAGGAGGCAGACAACCTCTCAATGTTTAAGAATAGGCTTAAAACCTTCCTTTTTCATAAAGCTCATAGTTAAGGCTGGTACAAGCCGGCCCAGAGTTGTGCTGTTATAGGCTTAGACTGCTCAGGGATTTCCCATGACGCACTGAGCTCCTCTGTTTCTCAATCCGTTTTTAAGTTTTTCCTCACCTGGTGAGAGAGTCTAAGGACAGAGAATGTCACATCTGTGCAGTTGGTGAAGGCCCCTGCGAAAAACTGTAATTTGTGATTTTGGGCTATGCAAAAATAAATTTGATTGACAGATTAACATATGAATGTGTTTACATACCTTGCATGGTTTGCATCATATGTTCAATGGCTGCAGCAACAAGCAGTAAGAGAGGAAGGGATCAAAGCAATTGCACAGTCACCCTGCTAAAAAACCTGTTTGTTACGTCTAAGTAACTCCAGACATAAATAAAGCCATGTAGGCGGCACTGCCTCAAGGGCTTCGTCCTTTGGGCAAGGCATCCATGCCCTGTGGCTAGGATTGAATAACACAACCTAATTTAGCTTGAAGTGACTCTTGACGTGGAGTAAGTGTGTCCAAATAAAGGGCCGTATCTAACATTTTCTTACACTCTGAGTGATGCATACATTTTTAGCTGCAAAGAATACATTTTGTTTTCTCTGATGTGAAAGTATTTAAGACTGGTCAATTGTGTAATGATGATATATGATTTTTCTCTCCCAAAGGAAAATAATGTAACAGCTGTAATAAGTAGCAGAAGGTAAACATGAAGTCATGAAGCCCTCAATTACATCTAGTCACTTGATGTCATCCTAAACATAAGGCCTCTCTCACTCAAGAATTTTATTACAGCCACAATGCGTCTCAACACCCTCCAATATTTTCTCTCAGCTCACATCTGTCGCTTGTGAGAAGGATCCACTGTACCCACATCCCTGGATCTGCGTAATAACGCAAGCATACGCTTTCTATGGTTGCCACTCCTCTCACGCTTGGAAATCCGGTCTGGTGGTTCCAGTCAGAAAATCCAGACATCAGGGAACTTTGATAGGAGGATAGCCGTTTACAAGCAAAACAGTAAATGTGGAACGCCCATGGAGAATAAATTATCCAGTCCCTTGATACGACCTCATTGTTGGGTAGGCAGCAATGCAACAAGTCATTGGTAAGCATCTGCTTTCACCTTCCAAGACCAATGTGCCACAGAGAAGAAGGGTACTTTTTTGCCCTGTTATGGAAAGCTTCGGCACCTTGAAAAATAGCTGCTTCCCTCACACAATCCGTGATGGGTCCCCACAGTTCAGGGTGTGTTGAAATGGTAAAATTATGCAGCTTTGGTGTGACATTTACCTCATTGCCTTGCCTGTTGGTCCTAAATGGCAGGATTCTAGCTCAGCTTGCAACATTGATCTGGGACCAGTTTGGCCTTTCTGTGACTTTGGCTGGGTAGTTCCAAATTGCAGTTTTTTTAATTTGTATTCTGTTTTTAAATATTCTTTTTTATATCAACAGTTAAGTTTGAATTTGTTGTTCCCATATCCATTTCTTCCCATTTAAAAGCAAAAACAAAAACAAAAAAACGAATCATGAATTATTTGATGCCCCTTTGATGCCCCTCTTGGCATGATGTCCCAGCGTCCACACAATGGTCATATTATGGATAATCCGGCCTTGCCCTTAGTCAACCCACTGGAGCTGTTTGCAGCTTCCCACCAGCAGAAAAAAGATAACAATGTGCATCTGAATGGCTCATGTTTTCTTTTTGTTTCATTATTTGCCTTCCTCCCAAGTTTAAAACAAATTAGATACCAGTCTTTCGACTGTAATAAGCAGGAGACAAGCAGAGCTCATTCACTGCTAATTAGCTTAGCTCAAACACTGGTAGTCAATGAGGAGTGCTAGCCTGCCTCCAGCTACAGTCATCAAATAAACTTTCCAACAACTCTGAAGGGTCCTGTGTGCTTGTTGTAAATTGTTTATTACCAGGTTATAGAATTTTAGAATCAAATTTTGTACCGAAAGTAAAACGCAGGGCGCATGTGCAAACCACCATGGATGTGCTTAAAAGTAGGTCAGCAAAACAAAATGTCTGTTAAAAAAATCAAAATGACATAGAAGGCCCTAGTTTCGTGGTGCAGTGCAGGGTGGCTCAGGGTGGCGAAGCCGGCGCAGTGCAAGTTTCGAGCGGCGCAGCTCGGAGCACGGTCAGTTTGGCAGTTTGGTAGACCACGCTGTACTGAGATGGGAGTGGTGGCGCGGCAGGGAGAGGTGTCACATATTCATCATGGCGCAGTCAAAGTTTCGTGTGAAAATGCCTTGCCGAGGGTGCGCCAAAAGCTCGCCACCTCAAACCTGGTCTACTCTCAGTGCAAGGCGTGCACAGCTGGTGCAGTGGAAGTTTGG
>JAQLOL010000002.1:27877010-27892880 GCA_029783665.1 Naso thynnoides | reverse complement strand
CCTGCTAATGATGGCATAGTTAACATTTACACTGCATCTGTTCCTGTGTGTGTGTGTGTGTGTGTGTGTGTGTGTGTGTGTGTGTGTGTGTGTGTGTGTTACAGTGCAGGCTGCGGGAGGACAGGAGTCATCTGTGCTCTCGACTACATCCATGACCTGCTGGTTACCAAGGTAACTGGGCTAACACAAAACATGACCACCATATCACTTTAAACTCTGCGTTCAGGAGACAAAGAGAAATACTGCAGTACTCAGTAGTACTACTCTACTCTGCCCACAGTGCAGCTATGAGGTGAAGTTTAACTTGAACTTTGTTTAAGTTTTTTGTAGATTTTGTGTGTGGAATCATGACTTTTATTTGATTCCTATTTCATCGCCTTAAAAATAACATAAAAACTCGTAAGTAGCCTTTGATAGTTTGGATTCATCACCTGCAGTTATGAAAACTTTGCAAATAACAAATAAACAAACTTAGCTGCAGGACTGTCTCTCAGCTACAGATCGTTCTGGAGCTCCGCAGCTACAGCCGAGAGACAGTCCTGCAGCTGCAGGTTCGTCTCTCGGCTGCAGCAGCTGCGGGTTCGTCTCTCGGCTGCAGCAGCTGCGGGTTCGACTCTCGGCTGCAGCAGCCGCGGGTTCGACTCTCGGCTGCAGCAGCCGCGGGTTCGTCTCCCGGCTGCAGCAGCCGCGGGTTCGACTCTCGGCTGCTGCAGCCGCGGGTTCGTCTCTCGGCTGCTGCAGCCGCGGGTTCGTCTCTCGGCTGCAGCAGCTGCGGGTTCGTCTCTCGGCTGCTGCTGCTGCAGCTGCAGGTTCGTCTCTCGGCTGCTGCAGCTGCAGGTTCGTCTCTCGGCTGCAGCAGCTGCAGGTTCATCTCTCAGCCGCGGCAGCTGTTCACAACGTTGTGTTTGTCTCTCATGCAGCAGATCGCAGCAGACTTCAACATCATGGAGATCGTTCTGGAGCTCCGCAGACAGAGACCCTCTGCTGTGCAAACCAAAGTACGTGACTTCACAGCATGGTGCACGTCACTGTGCCGAGAATATGCCTATTACAAATTAACTTTAGCAGTGTACTAGTGAGCACGTGTGTTTAGAATGCAGGACTTTTACTCGACATTATCAGTCTTATAACAAAATGTTCATCATGTCATTACGGATGTCTGTGACTGCACCTGTGTGACATCACCCTTTGATTTAAAACGAGGAACGGAGATGACACACATCCTGTGTGTGTGTGTGTGTGTGTGGGTGTGAGAATCCAAAAACTCCAGCATACTGACAGACTGATTCTAAAACTTTATGAACTTCTTCTTTCTACTGTGCAGAATCAGTATCAGTTCATCTTCACGGCGGTCACCTCGATGTTTGAAGGTGTCCTGCAGTCTGAGGTAAATACACACGAAAAGTTCCATCTCATTTGATTATGAAGTTAATCAGTATGTGTAATCAGTGATGAAGGAAGTTGGCAGAGAGCACTTGCAATAAAGAGGAAGTGGTCCCTAAAGCTGACTTCCTGCATGTAAATTCATGACTGCAGACAGTTTGAGAGTAGAAACAAACACAGAGGGACAAAAGAGTGAGCTTGTAAACCTACAGCAGGAAGAAATCTGCCAGAACTACAGTGGGACGGATGGAGGACACACGCTGACGGGTAAGTTCGCTCTAAAAACATCTCGTTAACCTGCAGACTCACAGCTGCTCATCACAACAAACAGCTGTTAATGATACCAGTCAGTTCCTTCAACACTCTTGGTTTAATTAGTTTATTTACGTCTCTGATTCAGCGACGTGTCAGCAGTGAGTCTGCTGCTTTTCTCTCTTCATCGCTGGTTAACGAGAGCCTGAGCAATTAGACGATAGAATTACACATCACTCAATAACACGTGTGTTACTTTAGTAAAAGTGTGTGAGTCTAATCAGTTCAGTGTAGTTAAAGTGATCAGAGTAAAGGTCCTCCGGTGAGTCAAATGTCTCCTGTGTCTGTTCTACTTTGTGATCTGATTAGATTCTTGTGTCACAGCAGAATTTTCCTGTTGTTGTTGAGCTGGAGCTCATTTTGAGCTATTTGTATCGGACTGCAGCCAGTGATCCTTTTCATTCTGACAGAATCTGCTGATTATGTTTTCCATCAATCCTTTGAAAAATTCTGAATATAGTGAGAAATGTCGTCACAAAGAGCCGGCGCCCAAAGTGCCGCCTTTACGGCGTTTCATGGATTAAACTGCTTGTCTGTTTAAACATCCATAATTAATTTTTTAACGCGGTTTAAATGATACATACAAGAAAGTACGGAGTTAGTAACATGCACTGAGACAGCAGTTAGAGTCGGAAGAGAGAAACTGAGAAGCTCAGTGCATCATGGGAAATCTTTCAGCAGTCTAAACCTATAACGGCACAACTATGGGGCGGCTTAAGCCAGCTTTAACTATTAGCTTTACCAAAAAAGAAGGTTTTAAGCCCACTCTTAAACACAGAGAGGGTGTCTGCCTCCTGCACCTGACCTGGGAGCTGGTTCCAGAGAGGCGGGGCCTGATAGCTGAAGGCTCCGCCCCCCAGACTCATTTTGGAGATACTGGCTGTATATATATATATAAATACATTTACCAGGTTGTGAAAAAAACAGAAGTCATGGGGTTTTTTTCTACTTCACTGAGTTCAGTTTCTGACACGTACAGTGAACGTACAGTGAAAACTAAAGGGACGTAGAGAATTATTTGCTGAGTGCATGAATTCATTTTCATTCAAGGCTTTCATTTAACATTTTGTCAGCACTCCCCAGTCAATAACTGTAGCTTCTAATATCTTTAAAATGACCAGGACAAGTAGCAGCTGACAGCAACAATACTGGAAATATTCTAAGACCAAAGTTATTCCGCCTGAAAAAATAGTTCCTTCCTAGCTGGAATATCAGCGTGAAGAAGGATTTTGACACAGACGTACTTTTGAACTCATGCTGTCTCACATTTTCAGCTACTTCCTGTAATGTTTGTTGAACATGGACAAAATGTCAACAAACACCATATCTCATAGATAAAGGTATTTTGGGAAAAATGGGCGGCGCTTATCTAACCTATGTGGCCTTTCTGTTTGCTCACCAGCTGCAAAAACCAGAGAAGAAACCGACAAGAACACCAGCTTCGTCCACCAGGAGGTATCCATCCATAGATTTATCCATCTATCTGGAAGTTGAGAGAGGGGCAGACAGATAGATGTCTCACCCTGAGGTGTTAAATTAACACTTTCTCACCCTCCATTCCTCCATCCCTCCATTCCCATATGTTACCCCACGTTACCATGGAAACGCACCAGAGAGAGGGCACAGGGGAGACGAGGGGAGAGCTGAGGAAGGAACAGCTGAGAGGAGGAAGAGGAGACAGCTGAGAAAATAGGAGAAATGAGAGAGAAAAGAGGAAAGAAATAAATTAAGACAAGAAAAGTGAAAGACAAAGAAAGGGAAGGGTAGAAAACAGAGAGAAGTCTTCTTTCTGCTCCGTAAATTCATCTTTGTCTCGCTGTAAATGAGGCAAAAAGGAGACCAAAGACAAAAATAAGAGGACAAGAAAGAGGAAGTGAAAAGAAAAGATCTCAAAGTAGAAGAAGAGAAGCTGAGAAAGATGAAAGAGAAATGCAAAAAAGTGAAGGAGCAGAGAATGAGAGAGGAAAGAAATCATGCAAACGAGACTGACGAGGTTAATGCTGATCTGATGTCTGTCAGTATCACTGCACTTTACTTCTGTGTGGTTGAACTGAGAATATTCACATATCAGGTTACCTTGGTCACAATCAGAGTAACCATGACGACCACAGTCACATGGCCAGAGCAGGAAGTTGAGAGAGACTTCCTGCTGAGATGTGCAGCAACAGCAGAGTTGAAGTGACGCTTGTTGGGTTAAAGCTGATTACATGCATGAATGAATCAGCACTGTTACAAACGTCGGGGAGATTCGGAATCAGGTTTTCTTGTTTCACGTTGACTCGTTGTCAAATGGAACTTTGCATTGTCTTTTAACGAGCTGTGCCAATTCGCAAAATATTTAGAGTTTGTCATGAGTGACTGCAGGTGAATAGCAGCTAAGCTAACAGCAAGCTGGTCGTTATATCTTATTATACGGACATTTAGTGAAGAAATTGACAATGTGGCACAAAATATTGATTTAAAAGCTAAAACACTAGTCCATTCAGTTCTACAGTTGGAAATGTTTGCATAGCAACACAGGCTACGAGCTCTCAAAGGATAAATTCCTTAACAAGCAGACGAGCCGGAAACTGTGACATTGATTAACACATTGAAAACATCCCATAGTCAGCCTGTCGCTTCACCTTTTCACAAAGTACAGTGAACCGATAATGAGACACACAGATGGAGTGACAAACTTTTGCCTAGCAGCTTAAATGTTTTCATGGTGCTCCCTCTGTTAGACGAACTGGGCCTCAGACATTTCACACTCACAATTTCGAGTTTTTATTTATCAGTTACAGTTTTATAGGATCAATGGGAGAGCAGTTATACATACAGGACGCGTAAACTGGAACAATGACTGAAAACTGAAAATAAACAAAATGACTGGGAGAAGTGGGACAATCAGCATTTTCCATATTCATCTAAAAAACAGTAAAGTGGCAAAACAGCTGTGATTTATAAAAGTGAACTAAAGCAGTACAAACGGCTACATGATCAGATTCTTTATAATCCCAAAAGGAAATTTTGCAACCAGGCAGTACATGCCCCAACAAAACAGGACAGAAACATGTTTTAGGCTGCATTTACCAAACTTCTTTCTGCGGATTGATTTGACAGGACGTGAACCTCCACAGCTTGTCAGACCAGCGTCCCTAACAATGGTCTGTTATTCATAGCAACAGTCTGTTATAAAGAAGTAACAGACCCTAGAATGCCGTGATTGACCAATCAGAATCGAATATTCAACAAAGCCATGCAATAACAGTGGCTAAAAGCACAGTTACAGTCAATAGAAAGCAAGAAGTCTCACTGACCATTCAGTTCCTTCATTTCCTGTATCAGTGTCACATGGGTTTTCACCACAGAAAATCCTGTCCACACCGGGGATGATTAGAAACTGGAAAAATATTTTTGTGTGTGCGTTTTTGTATCCAATCCAATCCACTTTATTTATATAGCACGATTTTAACAAACACAAGGTTTCCAAAGTGCTGCACAGTAAGATAAAAACACAATAAATAGCACAACAGACCACAGTCAAACGATGAAGGACACAATAGGATAAACGTAATAAAATAAAATAAAATAAAATAAAATACCGAAGCAGTACAGATTTGTAAGCTAGTTTCTGGTCTTAGCTAGCCAGTTAAGGAGCTTTAGCATGGTAGCTAGCTCCGCCGCTCAAAACCGGAGCTTTGGAGATAGAAATGACTCAGTTTAAAACTGTGTTTAAAACACACATCATTTGCTTGATTCTGCATCACATCAGACATGAAACCGCACTGTTGCTGTTTGTTCTCACTTTTTATTCTTGTGTGTTTTTTCTTCTGCCAGGGAGGAAACATATAACACCTAAACGGCTAAAAGCAGAAGTTGTGATCACACTTGTCTTGGCACTTTTTCACACGCGATATCTTGCCTGCAGAGGCATATTTAATAAAAGGACTTTTTATAACTGCCCCCCTAATTCTTTTTGAATCTTTCCTATGACCTTTGCAGGTATCTTATTGACATGAAAATAAACTAACCAATAAAACTGACAGGTGGTGGTTCAGGCTTATTTTGTTACTTATTGTATTATTCTAATTATTGGACGTCAAGTGACAGAATGTGTGTTTTGCACATTATTTCTTAAGAGAAGCTCTTGTAGCAGAGTTGGAGTGAGGATGTGGTTAGCCTAGCTTAGCATAAAGACTTGGGGCGAGGGAAATTATCATTAGCAGCTAGCATTGCGTGATCATTTCTCCTGCTGGTTTTCTGTATACAGACTGCAGCTTGCCATGAGTGACACATACGCTGTGGTCAGCAAGCCCAAACACCCCCACCCACCTTCACCAGGCCCCGCCTACGCCACTGTGGTCATGCCCAGATCCAACAGTGCGAGCAGGTAAAGAAACACCTGAAGCTCCTCTGGGGATGAAGAGATTTCCATGCTGTTGGTGTTTGTCGCCTTCTAAGAATCAAAAGTTTCACTCACACTGAGAGTTTCCACCTCCCCACAGCTGTTTTTCTTTTTCAGTCAGAAATGTCCTGAATCCAAATATTTTTCTGAACATTTGACCCTTAGGTCTCTGCCCTCATCCTGTCACTACGACAACGAGCCTGCAGGAGCATCAGCTGCTCCTGTGTACAGCACCATCAGACCCCGAGCCAAACCAGTCAACTCCACCACGCCCGTCTATGACACAGCAATACCAACCAATCCCAGGCTGGGGGAGGGGCCACCGTCACTATGCGACAATGGGGAATATGACTTGATGCCAGGTAAGAAGGAGAAGGGAGGAAGGATGACTGAGGAAGTGATACAGATCAGTAAGTGACTCTTCTCTCTTCCAGCTGAGCGTCTTTCAGGGAGAGACGATGACTATGAAGATTTCTCCTCATCAGTCACAGACACGCCCGGCCTCTGCTCACCTGGTGGAATCGGTGAGTCACCTGCACAGACTGTCTGCAGCAAATACAAAGTGGAGAATGTACTGTATGTACAGAGAAAGGAAGCTCTAATGGTTTATACAAAGTCCTCGACCGTCATCACCTCAGTAGTTAGAGGTACATCGTTACTGAACCAAAACTAGAAAAATACATAAATAAGTAAAAAAGAGGATCCTCAGATATGCAAGAAGCATGAAGATAAGAGAAATACAACAGACATGGGAGGAAAAAGAATTCATAAGAAAAGAAAATAAATGAGGACAAATATTAAAGTATAAGGAAACCCCCAGTTCAGAGCAAAATGTGAAAAATGCACAAAAGTGGGTGACAGTGACGTTCCCCAGCCAGAGAGAAAAGGAAAGTGACTCAGGACTTGATCCGCTAAAGGACTGCGCTGTTTGTGCGGCTGCTGAACCTGTGCAAATGAGAGAAAAAAGAATAGCGTGCAATCCACAAAGCAGGCGCCAAGGGTGAAATGCACGCAAACTGCACTGTCCCATTTGCATGCATGTAAATTAGGGAATATTAATACAGTCGGTGCAAAACTGCCCCTTCCTACATAAACAAACCTCACTGCAAATTCCACCTAATTCACAAAGACCGGCGCTAACTGCCACAGGCTGTTAAAGCGATGCTATTTAACGCCAGAGGGACCATTTATGAAGTTGGTTCAGTTTCTCTCGCTCTCTCTCTCCTCAAAGCCAGCAAGCTTTGAATGGTGCTGAATTGATGTTGAGTGACATTACGGTAAAAATCCACAGTCACGTGGGGAATCCAGTGGATCTTGAGCTCATATCGGAGTTTGACTTTTCCAGATCCAATGAAGACAAAAAGTTCCCGCAGCTGTCAGCGACTGAGTCTGTGAAGACGATCTGACAGCTGTGATCCCCTTTATGAAGATCAATGAGGCTTTATTAATTTATCGTTATTACTGTGAATAATTTTAAACATACATACTCACACATACGCACAATGTTTAGCCTCCTTGAATATCTGATTTCACTCACACACAGGCAGGGACGGAGAGAGGGAAAAACCCATGTGATTCTCCTCAGGCGTGTGTGTGTGTGTGTGTGTGTGTGTGTGTGTTTCTTCATGTCTGTAAAATATTCTACAGATTCAGAACTTGAAAAATGTGTAACACTCGTCTGGGTCATTTCCAGGTGTATTTTTGCGTGAGCATGTCTCTGTATTTTTCTTTTAAATGAATGAATTAAAAAAACAGGCGAAAAGCTTTTAGTAATTCTGAATGTTCTGTCTATTATTTATCTGGCTAAAGTGTTTCTGGTGGAGCTCAGGATTCGTTCATGTGGACTGTCTTTATTTCAGACAGTTTCATGTATTAAACCTGCGATGTGTGACGGCGGACCTGTGAGGATGTGAAGCAGAATAAAGAACCATCATATCGTGGCCGACCCTCCAAATGAAGCAGCCGCCGTGCGTGAAAGCGAACAGACTTTCTCTAATTTTGGAGACTCACAGCTCACAGCCAACTGTGAGCAACAAACAAAACTGAGGCTTTCTGCAAAGTGTCGCTCTCCCTGCGGTGTCCGTCATGAGCCACTCTGTGTTCTGAGATATAAAGTCAAGACTGAAACACTGGGGCAGGATCCGTGAGCTCAGTTTGACACGGAAGGAGGCGAACTGCCCTCAGCTGTCAAACACTGGGGGTGCGTTAGCTCCCGCACACGGTGAGCGCGGCGTGCTTTGTGCGTCAGAGACGGAGCAGATAGCGACGGGAAAATGATGCGCGGTATTTGGCGCTAAAAGCGGCGCAGTTCAGTCTCAGCGAATCAGGCCGTCAGAGTCCCGCAGCACCTTGACCTCGGAGTGGTGAACATTCTACGCTTTATCTTTAAAGTTCGTGACGTAGAGAGCAGCTAGCGGTGGCTTTCTACGTCACACGCGTCGCTGACTTTACAGAGCAGATTTCCATTTGCGCCATTTTCAAGCCGTAAAATGCTGATTTTTTTATCAGTTTTACGTGAATGTCGGTATTGACACCAGCACTGATGTGTTTCATTAAAGTACAGTCACATGATTCACTTTACGCCTAAAAAAAACAAAAGTTTAAGTGTTCACTGCCTCTTTAAATCAGGTCCACGGGAGTTTCGACAGTTTAGAAAACTTTCTGAAAGCACTTTAAAAAAAACATATGTGACCAGAGGCCACATAAATGAAAAGTCAGCAGCTTTTAAAAAGTCAAACTTTTACTTTGCTTTACTTTGACGTTAGATATTTAAGTACATTTGCATTCACTGTACTTTTGATACTTGCACTGAATGTTACTATTTGAAGACTTTTACTCAAGTAGTGTTCCAATTGACAAGTTTCACTTTTCCCACAGTCATTTTCCGGTGACATTTTACTCAATAAGTAAAATATGAGCTTATACTTGCCTCATCTCAGACTCTGTCCTCTCAGTTATCAGTATGTTTATGAAAAGGCTTCTGTGAAAACACACTGCAGTGTTTGTGTATTCAGTGTAACTTTGATAACGTGGGTTTTTCAGAGTCCTTCTGTAATCCCTGTTTTTATATGAGCTGCACGTTTTCTTGCAAGGAAAAAGTGGCACAGTCGTACATCTGAATGTTAGTTGACATGTGACTTTTCAATTCAGTGAAAGTCGTAACAGCAGGAGGAGATGATTTTCCCCAGTAAGCATGGACACTTAGAAAAACTAAGTCCTGGCTTCCTTTGGTCGCCTAGCAACTGGTGCCAGAGATGGGTGCTGCGTGCCGAACACATACTAACTGACAAGTCGGTTCTGAAAGAGACCGCTGTTGTGACGATCGGCTGTGAAGTCTCTCTCAACGGAGATTTTTTTGACTTGGAAAATTGATTGATTGATTAATTAATCTGCCGATTATTTTCTCGATCAGCCTATAACTATTTTCTTTCTTGAAATGTAACAAAAGTGTGAAAAATGCTCATCATAATTTCCCTGAGCCCGATTTCTTTTGTCCAAACAGCAGCCGAACACACAGAAGCTCCTCATTTATCATCATCGGTGACACAGAAAACCCCGAAATTAATTTTGTTTAAAAAAGAGAGAGACTGAAACGATGCATTGATCATCAAAATAGTTTATCAGTTGATTGACTAATTGATGATGATAATTGTTGCAGCTCTACGGATGTTATTGATGGTAATTTTAAACTGAATCAAAAAATAATTCGCCTCTCTCTCCTGATTACTGTTTGTGTTTTTTCCAAAATAACGTCCTATGAGGTCCACTGGACGTACGTAAACATACATGTGTGTTTCTATTCTACGCCGTATTTCTCGTGTTTCTGTTTTATTTTCTGTGGTGACGTCTCGAAATAAGGAAACAGTGAAGATGTTTCCTTCATGAAGCCGCAGCCAAGAGTCAAAGTTTATCGTTAGCTCAGATTTCACTGCAGTAGATTTAAAATCACACCTGACTGAATGACATGAAGATCTGATTATTTACGTGATGTCATTGGTTGATTGTTGTTTGTTATTTACTCTCAGGAGGTCAGAGGTCGTTGTTTGTTTCTTGTTTTTCAGATTGCGGTGGATAATGGGTTTGGAGGCGTGTACGGTTCGCAGAAAGCTGATTGGATGGTGGATGTGGTCCAGCAGTACTTCCATGACAACGGTAGGTAACCATGGTAACCTGTTGGCAGACAGCAGATGTTGATTGTAGTTATTGATATTAGATGATGATGAAACAGTGGGCGGAGCCACCAAAACGTAACCTGTGTTTGTGAAATGTTGTTTTAAAGCCTAAATGAGAAAAGTTCAGACCGAAATAAAATCCCATTTTTCTGTTATGGATTTTTCCTAAATGTTTATGCTTTTATGTTCCCTGTACACGATTACACCCCAATTGCAAACACTTAAAGAAGTGATAACACTGTGTAAAAACGGTAAAAAGAAATATATACGTATATATATGCCAGGGATGCCACAATTCTCAGTGTGATATTAAACCGTTTGGTTCGCCATCCACTGTTCAATACCCACTTTGAAACTGCTGTATTTTGGTTTTGCATAGTTTAAGTGACTAGTTTCAATGTATTTCTGCCTGAATTGGCTCTGTCGGAGCTTCAGAGCAGCCCGTGAACGCACCACGTGTCCACGCCTGCCAGCCCACTGCAGGCACTCGTTTCGCTCAACGCGCGGAGTTTAGGAGCGGACTTTCAGGAAGCAGGTTTTTCTTTAAGCGCCGGTCTGTTTCTTTTTCACTCCTGATGTGCTGTGTCTGTCGGAGAAACGCTGACTTTTAATGTGAAATAGTGTTATTGTGTTTCAACGACCAGTCCGTTTATTTTTTAGAGGAGAAGATCTCTGCCTACAGTTTCTGGTCTGTTACATGCTCGGCACGCGAGCCCAGCAGCTAACAGCTCATTGTTAAAAAATAAGTTAAAATAAAGCTGTCTCTGTGCCGTCTAACCGTTCAGCTTTCCACAAATTTAAAACAGCCAGCCCTTCCTCCAGCTGCTACGTTACAGACATTGGCCATTCGAGGTACAGCAGCACAGAGACGCAGAGAAATCTTCTTTGGTCTGATTTGCACATGTGAATGTGTGTGTGTGTGTGTGTGTGTGTGTGTGTGTGTGAGATCAGCTGACCTGCAGCAGTTTGAGGTGGAGGACTTCATCGCTCAACTGATGGATCAGGAGTTTGACACAGTGGTGGATGATGGGAGTTTACCTCAGGTATGGGATTGGAAGAACCCAGTATTTTCTTTTTCTCTTTTCAAGAAGTCACAGAACAACAAAATCATCCTCACTGCTTGACGACTCCATTTTGTCTCTGACTGTGAATTGTCTCAATGAATAGAAAAATAAACACACGGGACTCAGTGTGCAGTGTTTCTGTGTATAAGGTTTTTTCTTTTTTTCAGATTAGGGAACTAAAATGCACATACAAAAAAACAAACAATAGGACTCAGTGTGCAAAGGCCTTTAGCGCGGGAAATTAATATTGTTACCATTTAAAAGTATTCAGTAATGTGTTTGACAGCATGAATACACTGATAGTTAAGGTGGAGCGATATGAAGCACAATCACAATCTCTTCTAAAGAGTCACGCTGCTCTTTATTAACAGGTTATTTGACAAATTACATGTTTATGCATCACCTTCATAGCATCTTCAACCACACAGTGCACCTTGCACAATATTTGAAATGACCACAGGGGAATGAAACTGACACAGATGCTGTTTTTGAACACCTGGGGAGACGGTATAACCGTATTAACCCCCCAACCCTTGTCTTCTGTCCCAGCTCGAAAGTCCTAACCAATGAGTGAGCGAGCTCCTCTTCTTCTCTGCCCAAAGACGACAGCAGCAGAACTGATGAATAACTCTTGCATCATGGTTAACCCTCTGAAGAAAACTTGAATAAGAAATGGCAGAAATGAATTTTCACAGGAGGAAAAATAAATAAATAAATAAATAAATAAAGTCAGAAAATGAGTCGGCTGCACTTGTCCGTCAGTCTGTGTGGGCGTATGACGTCACGTTCGTCCTCTGCAGGTGTCTGTCAGTCTGCTGCAGGTGTTCAGTCAGTGGCAGCAGGGGGCGCTGCAGCAGCTCAAACACACCATCAACACTCTGACGCAGAAGAGCGAGAGGGCAAAGGTCACCGCTGCACCCACTCAGTCTGATGACGAATCTGATGATGAAACACAGGTACGGCTCACCTGCCACAAAATGCAGAGCTGTGATTGGTCAGTTCTGGCTGTTGATGGTGAGATGCTGGTTGACAAAGTAATTATTGTTATTCTTCATTCATTTAGACCTTAAATTATTTCACGTGTGTGTGTGTGTGTGTGTGTGTGTGTGTGTGTTCAGGTGATGGACTGTGAGTCATCCAGTCCGTCCGTCAGCAGGACAGATCCTCCTCCTCCTCCTCCGGATGAAGAGGACGGGTGGACAGTGGTCCGTAAGAAGAAGTGAAAAGAAGGATGAAGACGATGAAGATGAACTGCTGACCTTTGACCTTCAGGTTGGGACTGTGTTTGACCGTGAAGCAGACCGGCTGTTTTTAACAGAAGAGGAGCTGAGCAGCTGACGTTGGTCGTCGGAGCTCTGAGTCTGTCTGACGACTCTCAGGAGGGCATCTTTTATTATGAAGTCTGTGATTTCTCCTCCTGGTTCAAACTTTATATTAAATTCTCTTATTACTCATCATCACGTCGGTTTGTTGCTGTAAATAAATGAGCTGATCTAAACTGAACATCTCAAACCACATAAATACATACGAAGCCAAAGCTTCATTATTGACGGTCAGAGACGGTTGAGCTTCACATCTGGAGGCCAACAGATGTTATGAAAGAGTCCTCACATCAGCTTTCCAGAAGATTTTGTGACGCTAAATACATCAGTAATTGACCTTTCACTAAGCCATGCCCCCCCTTAGTTACTGTTGCTATGTCTGTCAAGCTTTCAGAGCTAACTTGAAGCTCACACTGTCACTAACTGCACTCCCTGGAGGAATATTGTGTAAATTTTTGGAAAAACAAGACAGTGGTTTCAGACAGAAGCAGACAGAAGTTCTGCAATGAGCCTCTGAATGATAAATACAGGAAGTCAAAGTGACTGAGCAGAGAAAACAGGTTCGAGTTATGAATATAAAGCTACAGATCACAGTGCAGCCGCTTCAACTTGTGTGTCACTTCATTCAGAAAACAAACACGGAGCCTTGTAATGATCCAGGACCCGTTTAGGACAAGCCGAGGACACGTCTCTTTAGATGTTAACGTTAAAGGTAAAGACGGGCTTCTGGTCGCGTTTGAGTTCAGGTTTTTAACGCTGCAAACTGTTGAGAGCTGCTATTTCCAGACTCAGTCAGTCAGTCAGTCTCCGTCCAGTTTCTGTCAGACTCTGGACAGCAACACACAGATAAACCAGATCAACTCTTTTCATCTAAAACTGGACTTGGTGATTTGACATGTTCAGCGTGTGACGTCTTGCAGTGGTATCAGCCGCGGTGCAACGCTCAGTTCGACTTTCCCTGCCATGTTCTAAAACCGTCTGGTTGCGTCGGGAAATCTTTGGTCTGAACTGGAACTTTAAACGTGTTCGGTCATTCTGAGGACTGTCTGTTACCCTGAGCCACACAATGTGTTTTGTGCGGCTCTTCTGTGTGTTCAATAAAATCAAAATCTCTCCAAAAGTTGGTATAAAACATCTTTAAAAAAAAATCAGCTGTTGGGTCACGTGACAGCCAAGCCTTTCCCATCATGCCCTGGGTCCTGCAGTAAATGAGTCGAGTATCCGATGCACAAAAACTAGTTTTGCAGTGAAACATCACTTGATCAGTTTGTCTCTTTTTGCTTCCCGGTCCTGCGTCTTCCTCTCAGTCCTGCCTGTGCTCCTTGTATAATCCAGGTTTGGTGTTTGGTTCAGTTTTTGGATTTTCTTTGTAGTTTCTCATTCAGTTTTTATATATTGGAGGTAATTTTTGTTTCACTTACACACAAAGTCACAATGTAGACTCCCTCAGCTGAGACGAGCTTATTAGTACACAGCAGAGAAATGTCTCTAAGTGTAGATTGTGTAGCATACAGTATGCTCGTTGTTTTATTCACATTTAATTGTTATTTTGTACTTCTGCTGCAAATGACCTGAACTTCCGTGAAGAAATGGGGCAGATCTTTTTTAAAGCCAAAGCTAAATGGAAGTGACCCCCAGTTCAGCATTTCATGTTGTAAAATCTTCATTATTAAATGTATTTTGTCAAAGTTCTTTTATTCTTTCTTTTCAGGTGGCAACTCTAATTGTTGGTCTGCTTATTTGTTGGCAGATGACTTGAACTGTACTTGAATTAATGTCTCTTTGTGACTCTGCACCGGTGCAAGTCGGAGGCCACTTTCTTACCTTCAGCTTTTTTTTGGCTATGAACGCTGAGTCAGCATTCTCATCATGTTTTCTGCACAAAAAGAGTTCTGTCGCGTTTCATGACACAGTTCTCCTCCCGTGTTTCTGACATAGAAACATCATTCAGCCATTAAAATGAGGAAATTATTGTTTCTGTTCAGATTTAATTCCACATTAAAGGCATTCTGGCATTTTTTAAAAATTCAGAATGTTCAAAATTCACACATTGCCATTTTTTTCCCATCTCTTACTTTGTCTGCCGTTCCTTCACTTACGAAATGCATTTCAGCTTTTTAATTTTCCCAAACTTTTCTACATTTTTTTGTTTTTCAAACATTTTTGAAAAACATTTCAGTGTATTCAATGCTCTTTGAAGCTTTGTTGAAAGTCTCGTCATCTTCAACCTCTTTAGTTATTTTGTCAAACTGAAACTCTATTCAAATTATTGGAGTTGGTTCATCAAGATGAACAGCAGGTGGCGCCATTTGTCAACAAGAATAGTTAGTTCTAGTTATTGTTGTAAGTGTGATTTCTCAGTACAACTGGGGAGGATTTAAACACACACACACACACACACACACACACACACACACAGGTCATGTGATTTCCTGTAATGTTGTGCAGGGAGGGAACATGAAAGTGAAAGAGTTCAGTCAGTTGTTCAGACTCCATTTTGAGTGGACAGAGCAGAAGGAGGAAAACTGAAGGCTGAGGCAGGGTGAGTGTTAATCCAACTGTTTCTTCTTTTACTGTCAAAGTGTGTGAGTCTGTTTTCTCTCTGTGGACTGAGAGGAAAGAAATGTTCCAATGAAATCAACAGTTTGATTCACCTGAAGTCACAAAGGCTGAAAAATTAACAGGAAACCTGCAAGAAAACAACTGCGTGTATGTGTGTGTGTGTGTGTGTGTGTGTGTGTGTGTGTGTGTTACTCCCTGCTCTCTGTCTTGTGTGCCTCTTAAACTTGTTTCTCTTGATCCGTGTGTTGTGAGCTCACCAGAGGTGGGTAGTAACGAGTTACATTTACTCCGTTACATTTACTGGAGTAAGTTTTTGAGAAATGTGTTCTTCTAGGAGCAGTTTTAAATCACTATACTTTTTACTTTTACTTGAGTAGAATTGTGAAGAAGAAACTGTACTCTTACTCCACTACATTAGGCTACATCGAGCTCGTTACTTTTCTTTTATCCCCCCGCGTACACATCATTTTAATGTTTTATTCTGTCAGAGAGAGAGAGAGAGAGAGAGAGAGAGAGAGAGAGAGAGAGAGAGAGAGAGAGAAAGGCCCAGTTCCAATCCGCCCCCTCACAGACTCACTGACTTAGAGGCGTGTTCACGGGAAGTCCGTGAGTGTGTGAGGGCTGTTCCATTGTCAGATCATCAAGTCTGTAAGTCCGTGAATGAGCCC
>JAQLOL010000002.1:27857799-27869658 GCA_029783665.1 Naso thynnoides | reverse complement strand
CAGGTGGGGGCCGTAGTGGCTAAATGCCGCCTCACCGTGGGTTTTGGTTCTGGCTTTTGGTATGGATAGAATGCCGGTGCCGGAGGACCTCAGGCTCCGCGAGGGTCGATATGGTAAAAGCAGATCAGATAAATAGGAAGGCCCAAGGCCGTTAAGACATTTAAAAACTAGTAAAAGAAAAAAATCGATCCTGAAGCGAACGGGGAGCCAATGCAGCGACTTTAAAACGGGTGTAATGTGAGCCCGCCCTCTGGTCCTCGTCAGCACGAATGATCTGATGGTGGGGGAAAGCGGAGCACTCGCAGGAAACCCGCACAACAAACAGGAAGAACACGCTAACCCCACACAGAGAGGACCTGCCCCAGCCGAGAATCGAACCCAGGAGATTTTTGCTGTCAGGCAACAGGGCTAACCACTATACCACTGTGCATATATAGAAAAAAATTGCTTCTGGCAGAGAGACACTAAGAGTGTTTTTCAGCCAGGAGCAGCTGATGTTAGGAAAAGAGAAGGTCAGTCTGGTGTTTCCTCTCCCTGCACTCCACCTGAGTGTGTTCTGTATATTTAATGTAACGAGACTGAGTTGTGTTAAATAGAGTGTGACTCATTACCAGTCATTACCACTGTCACAGAGCGAGGGGTGAAAAGAGTTTCACACCTGTTCGAGGATGTTTTCCCTGCTGGAGCAGCTCATTCTGAACTCAGGAGCAGTCAACAAAAATCTTTTGATCCTGTTCAGCTACAGCGTTGGTGAAGCTCCTTCAGCGCGTCACTCCCGCTGCTGTTTGTAATTTAGGTGAAGTGACATGTTACCAAAGCAAGCTGAGATTCTCTCTGTCACACCGGTCCTCTCATCCGTCTGCTCCAGTCGGGCTGCTTTTGCATTTCGGAGCAGACAGAATTCACAGGCACAGATTATACAGCCAGTCTCTGGGAATAAAGTCGAGTAAGCAGCAGCAGCAATGCTCCATACGTCCTCAATCAAAGATCGATACAACGAGATGATGGTCATCACACCACAAACTGTTCAACCTATAACCACAAATGTCAGTAGCTCTGTTTCTATCCACAAGTTTTTACACAAAATGAAGTGATAGGGAATGATGAATGTCTGACGGAAACAGTAAAACTTGATTACATTTCACGAGTATCGACACAAAGTTTGTACATTCGATCTCATCAGATTTTCTCTTGAGCGGTAAAATGCTGATGCGATAAACACCGATAGAAACATTATTTTTCAAATAAATTATTATTATTATTATAATATAATACAGCAGGTGTCAACAAAGACAGATGCAAGCAGACGGTCGAGAAGACTAGATTGTTTCCAGCTCTAATTTACAAGCCAAATGCAACGGTTACTTTAGATAGCAAAAATCTCTAAAACGCAATAATTTACCAAAAACTCGCAAAGGAAATGGCGAACAAAGGTAACGAGAGTGTGTGGGGCGTCATCAGGAGAAAATGTAAGCGCTCAAACAGCGACACATGTCTCAAAAAAGGGTTTCCCGTTCGACAGGATGAATAAGATGCTGAGCCAAAGGCCCGTCGTAGCCACTGGCATCTGATATTTTTGATAAGGGGGTGTAACAACACATTGTTCTCTACTGAACTGCACGGTACACACGTGACGTTCTAAGACTCATGAACATAAAACAGAACCAACTTCACATACACGTGAGTTAAACCCAAAAACCTGAAGCAGCGTTTAGCCTTTCGTGAGCGGAGGCTCGGGCTTCTCTGAGCGTTTCAGTGCGCGGATTTCACTCCGTTAGTGAAACGAGTCGTTCTGCGGTGGTTGTGTGACGGTCAAAACACTTCATCCACTGTTTCAAGCGCAACAAGCAAGAGAGAGGCTAACTACGTCAAACTGCGCACAGGAAGTCACCGAAACAGCAGTGAATCTGGTCAGTTTTCAAAATAAAACACCCCGTGTAGATCGTTTTGATTTACTAAACCACCTACAGCGAGCTACGACGTTTGTACATGTCAACAGTGTTTTTCTAACCTGAGCCAGGTAGCAAAAATAAAGACGGGGAATAAAGATGATGCGGTGACGACATTTTTGCGCTGAAATCATTCTGGACCTCCAGGTCAAAACCGAGGTGTGAACCGAACCGTGACCTCCACGTACCGTCAGTATGCTAGTATGATAAACTTCTGTTTGTAAACATCTGCTTGAATGTTGTGCGACTCGCTGTGAAAATGAATGAAAGCACCTTGAAATGTCGGAAATCTTTTCGACAGACTAACTTTATCGCAAGCAGCGTGTGACGTCATTACGCACGGGTTTTTATTTACTTTAAAGCCGTCAGATGGAAACACACGGTCACCAGTCGTATTCATGAATGTTTTTGGTGAACTTTAGGTGATGGGATTGACAAGTGGATGGAGACGTTTCCGGTGTCTGTATCCCAGCGTGACGTTCAAGGACGGCCGCGTGATCAGAGAAGAGCAGCGCTGCTAGAAGCCAAACAGTTGATTTCTTATCTTTTGTAATCAGGTATATAAAGTGCGTCTTTATCTCCTCACTTTATCCACTGGGACAAACCTGTGTGTGTGTGTGTGTGTGTGTGTGTGTGTGTACCATGCAGGCGGTGCTCCAGATGTCAGCAGGTGGTCCATATTCTGCTCCAATCAGGACCTCCAGAGCTCTGTACTGTCTGGTCTGAATGTCCTCAGTGAAGTGTTTGTGCTGGGCGAGAGAGAGAGAAAGAGAGAGAGAGAGAGGAGCCGTGTAAATGCTCTGATCTTCGCACCAACACTGGAAACTTCACAGAGGAAGAGGAGGAGTTGATGAAGGTTTCTCACCACCCAGCATGCATTTCCCAGATCAGCGATCTTCACTTTCAGTTTGTCGGCGTTCAGAGGATCCAGTGGACTGAGGATGAAGTCTGAAGCACTGAACACTGCAACACACACACACACACACACACACACACACACAGACATGTCATGTGACTCAGCCCGACTCGTTCCAAACATGTGTGACGGACAGATGCTCTTCATCATGCTGCAGAGCCACAGGGAGGCCGTATGTGAGGGACCAAATCCCAAACACGTCAACCCTTTCATCTCAGCAAAACAAACGAATCATCACTCTTAACATTTGGGCTCACACAATAAATTAGCGACTTTTTTTTTTCTTCCAAACAGTTTGAAATGCATTTGATTCAGACGCAGCTGACAGCGCAAGGCTCCCGTTAACATCCGCCTTCAACCCTGAAACTAATCTCTCATCTCACTGACGACCTCTGAGCTCCTAAAATAGAGCAGCTAAGTCACGCCCCTTCCTGTCGACCCCATGGGGAATTATTTTGAAAAGATTTTTTCCAGTAGTTAATGGACAGAGACAAATTATTTTAAAAATTATCCCCTCATTCTCAAATATGTTCATCAATAAGAGATAAATCTATACATCAATAAAGCGGCATTTTTTAAAAAGATAGTTGAGTACCACTTCGGTGGGGGTTTTTTTGTTTTTTTTTTGTAAAACTACGTCTATCATCTCACACAGTATACGTCACCAACGCTAACATGGCTGTAACTTTAGCTCAGTTTCTTTGGTTCCTCCAGAACAAGAGAGAACGGATTCAAAGGGGTCAAAATCATTCCAAGCACGGGCATGTCGAGAGCTGCAGCTACGCTAACACAGAGTCTGTCGCGTCTGTCAGAGATCTTTGTTCAGACGTCACTTCTGTCACACGATCAGGTGTGTCGTCTTTCTACATCTGTATTTTTAAAGTCTGATACTTCTTCTTCTACCTTCTTGACTTGAAAAATGATCTCAAACAGGATCAAAAAATAATGTGACTACTGCTCATATGTTTTCTGAAATAAGGGCTCATGGACCCGCAGTAGAAGTACGGAGCTCTGGCACTCTGTGTGTAGTGGAAAGTAGCTGTACAGCTGACGTCGCTCCATTGGGTCTGGATTTGGTATCTATGTCTCACCTGAGCTCGGCCCTGGGACAGGTGCGACAGACTCTGCAGGCTTTTTCTCGATGACAACATAATCAATAGCTCTCACAGTTTTTAGGATTTATGATTTTAGGGTTGTGAGTGTCTCTCATTTGTGTTTTATCACCTTCTCGTCCACTCGAGTATCCCGAATGAGTAGAAAGTGCCGATTCAGACGTTGCTGACATCACAGAGCTAGAGAACCCTGATAGGCCAGAGGCAGGGCTAGAGAACCGTCCAGGGGCGTGGCCATTACACTTGTCCTCCAACCAGGAGCAGGACGACTCTGGGCTTGCTTTGCTGTTGGCTGTGGTGCAGGAAGTGTTGCCGTTGACGATCAGTGAGCCTTAGAGCAAACGAAGAAGTTTAGCTCAAGTTTATTTTACACATTTTTTACATTTACAGGGGTGTGTTGGCGCAGAAGAAAATGTGTACAATTACACAGATTAAACACACACACACAGTGATCTGGGTAATATACACTGTCACAGCAAAGGGTGACTCAGGAGTGAATTCCTATCCCATTCCCACAAAAACAATCCTGTCCAATCCCAGACGAATGACTCCCGTTCCCTCCCACTTCCATGTTTTTTGGCAGGAATCTGTCAGTGCATGGATCACAGCATGGCTACCTTAGTTAAATATAAACCCAAAGATGTCGACAGTTTCAGGAGTCAGTGGCCATACAAACTATAAAACCAAACATTTTTATTTAAAAATTCAAAACAACACTCTCAACATGGCCCAACGTGTTCAGAATAAAAAATATAGTGTTCAATCATATTTATGCGTAAAATCTTGATCTCGTGTTACTGTGTTTCCAGGTGCCGCCCACTCCTGCTGACTTATTTTCCTGTCCCATACCAAACACGGAATAACTAGCGATTTTGATCTCCATCCTGTGGGATTTGTCAGCCTCTGTATCACAGCACACGTTATACTTTACGGTTGTATACAACAACTGGACAAATGAAACATGGCGTCATGTCAGAAAACTCTGCGACAGGAGGAAGTACTCACAGTTATTGTCTGTGTCGTCCGGTTGTAACAACAGGCCGTCCTCCTCCTCCATCCTCTAAACAGGACAAGATGCAAACATTTATTTTGAAGGATATCGGCCACTTCCTGTTGTGCTCTGACTGGCAGCCGTGACACTTCTGCTCATCAACAGTTTTAGCATGAGTATGTTCTGGCAGTGGTAGTTGTACAGGTTGTAGTAGGAGCAGAAGAACTACAGTAGTATTACAGTAAAGGCCTTCACACACTGATTTTTTTTTTTTTTGGGTGCAAAGAATTTTTGAACTGCTGATTGAGCCTGAGAATTTTCACACAGAGCGCAAATATCACACTGTGAAAAAATGACCCAACTATTTTTCAGATTTAGGTAAATTTTTCATTTTTTTTTTTGCTCTGGGAACCAATCAACAATGTTTGTGCAGAGCGAATGTCACATCTGTCTCCCACAACAACAACAACGTAAGCAACAACGGCTGACAAGCTCATCACCAGTGTCTCTCTGCACCAAACCTTGTTTGACAAACATGCAAATGATAAAGACATTGATCTTAGACAACACGTGGCGGAGAATCGTCGGTCGGTCGGGCTCTGCAAACGGTGTGGAACGTTACCTTGAGCAGTTTACTTCTGGATGAGGTAACGTGAGCTCACGTACGCTGACGTATGGGAGGCTCTGTTAATTCTGATCCCGGGGCTCACACTGGCCCGCTGTTAACGTCTGTGACATGACATTGTCATGTTGTACTCGATATTTTGTGTTTGATTTGTAACATGAGTCCATGTTTCCCTCTTTGGAGTGCGCTGTCAAAACTCTTTGGCAAATTTATAATCCTGTGTTTTTGTCCACTGCTGCCATCATGAAGAGTTTTGATCCAAACAACTCGCAGCCAAACAATCTGCATTTTGGTGTCATTTATTAAATAAAAAAGCCTTAATTGTGGCATTAAGACACGTTTAAATGAATGAAATGACATCATCAGTGTTTCGTGAAAACTCACAAGCGTCGCTGTTCGGCATCATCAAGGTGTTTTTGATCAAACAAGGTGAAAGAATCAGTTTTTGTGATCCGTGGTTGCCTGTTCCATATGGAACGCTGGCTTTATACTTTAAAGGGACAGTTCACATTTTTGAACACAAAGGTGTATGAACAGCTGTCGGTCATGTAGTGGATGTGAAGCTGCTGACCTGCCTTTAGAGTCTCGTGGTCGCAGTTCTGGCCGGTTCTGAATGTAGAAGCACAAAGACGAGAAAAGCCTGCACACTGTAGCTCCCTTTATGAGCATTTATTGGCACATCTACCAGAGTGAGAAACATTTCGAGGCTCGAGGATTTTTCTTTTCTTGATAGTTCTAGTTCTATTGTTTGATCCAGCACCTGCCCTTTAATTTCTTTTTTTGCGTGGCTAATTTGTTTGACGGTTCTGAACGTAGAGCAGGTAGTTCAGGCAGGCCGCTGGTGGTCACAGCATTAAAATGTTTTTACTCCAGGAAACAACATCTATCCAAATAGTGACCTGTTTGAAACATAAATCCACTTTCCTTGAGTTTCTCAGACTTGGTGGTGACATGACACTATGTTTTGTGTCTCATATTAGTCTGAGCTGCAGCCCGACTATCAGCTGTTCCACACTTATTTACTGACTCGCATCATTGAAACAAACATGTCCGACTATGATAGAGATGACGACATCCCCTTTACACCTGACCCAAAGGGAAAAGTCACGGGTAACTAGTTACTCACCAACACTGCCCCATCAGTCTGCAGTAACTACCTGTTCTACGCTCAAAACCAGGTACAACTCCAACGACCTTTATGTACCTTTATGTCCAAAAATGGGAACTATCCCTTTAACACATCAAACATGTCTGCGTACTAGTCAGCGACTCAGAATCCAGGACTTCCTGCGGCATATTTTTATGGTATTTAGAAAATTACCGACTTGAAACCAGCTGAGGGGGGACTTTACGTTCAGACTGCACGATTCATGAAGCGACTCAGAGTCCAGAACATAAAGGAAGAGCGATGAGTGAGCCGCGCCGAGTCAACAAACTGACTGACAGCAGCAGTATTATAGTAGTACTACAGTAGTACTACAGTACCTGTATGTCCATCAGTCTCTCCTCTAACAGTCTCTGCTGTCTCTTCGCTTTCCTCTTCAACTTCTTCTTCTTGTTTTTAGACAGCTTTCCAGCCTACACACACACATAACACACAACACACAGTGACATTTCTACACATCAGCAGAACAACACTGTTGTTTAAGTGCTCACACACACACACACACACACACTTTGTGTTACTGACACTACGTACTTGTCTTTACCTGACAGTAAAACATAACGGTCGATAAAAGACTGCAATCACACGAGTGACGTTTCCATCACAGGGTAAAGTGAAAGACTCCTGAAACAAGTTCTCAAGCTGACAGAGCAGTAACCAATGAGAACACAGCAGGCATCACACCTTGACACTTACCTGTAGATCCCTGGGAGCCATGCTAACTAGAGAGAGAGACACATAGAGGCAGACATACGGGGAGAGAGAGAGAGAGACAGGAAGAAAACATCAGAAACAGAGGAAATACAGATGGAAGACAGTCAGACAGAGAAGACAGGTTAGAACTGTGTAGAAAGAAGTAAGAGAAGAAGAAAAAGAAGAAGAAGAAGACAGATAGAAAGCAGATAGACAGATAAAAGTCAGACAGGATGCTGTCAGTGTGATCAGAGTGGAAACCACAGCTCCCAGTAACACTGCTGTCTGACTCCAGTGGAGGAAGAAACTCAAGCTCGAGTCAGACTTGTTTGAGTCGAGGTCACCTCAGGAGGAAACGACCACATCATGACTCAAACTAACACGAACGGATTTGACTGCTGACCTGATCAGTTGTGACAGAAACGTGGCCTGGAACTCAGCCGCCATGACCTACAGACAATCAGCGTCAATGGCAGAAAAAACAAATAAACATTTGAGAAAAAAAAGGAGATGAAGGCAAGTGCGAGTCTGGACACCCAGGAAACTGTAACAAGATTTGAACGTACCATCTTTGCTGTGACACACGTAACTGTTAGCCTGGGCCCAGACCAGAGGCTCCGCCCACTCCACTCTATTGGTCTGGCACTGCCTTTACTTTGGCCGATTCTGAGAGGGAAGGGACTAGATTTTTGCTAACCCTTCCTCATTGGTCGCTGCCTTTTCAACTTTAATCTGCAACAACGGTCATTACATCGCCAGGGGGCGTTTCGCCTACTGTGGAGTGAGTGTGGAAAGAAGTCTGGATAAGCAAGACAACTGAAATCCAAAAATGTCTCCAAGAGCTGTTAAATAATCGCAAAGACGTTGTTATATTGTGTTGTTTTTGAGATTCCGACCCACCATGCATCGTGGAAAGAGACAAATGAACATTTTTCACTTGAAATCGCACCGCATTATCATCCTGTGGGGACACGGGACAGCGGGACCGACTTCCTGCTTGTTGTTGCTGAGGACAGACTCGTCTCCCGCCCACAGAGCTGCGTGAAGCATCGGCAAAAAACAGACGGATAAAGGCCTCTTTTCCACATACAGGCTAATTTTGGCATTTTTTAAAAACTCATATGAAAGACACTGGTCCTGGAACACGGCTTTGTTAGCTGAAATGTCAGGTATTTCTCCTCATACAGCTCGGTCCTTCCTGTGGCTCCCCACCCCCAGTGCTCACTGGATAATCATTTTTTCAACAGGGACAAGACTCAGTGGAGTGGGCGGAGTCTCTGGTCTGGACCCAGGCTATGAGTAACGTGTGTGACAGCAGAGATGATTCATTCAATTCTTGTTACAGTTTCCTGGGGTGTCCAGACTCGCACTTGCCTTCATCTCGTTTTGTGGATTTCCTGTCATCTTCTCAAAGGTTTTTTGTTTTTTTGCCGTAGACACCAACTACAAGTCATGACGGCTGTATCCCGATCCCTTTTTGTTCTGTTACAGCATTAAAAGTGTTTCAGGATCTCCACCACATGGCTGCCTACCCGTGGCTATAAATGCTCTGTGACTGTACAGTGAAATAAGAAACCACAAAGTCAATCTAGTTGGTTTCATATTCTGTCAACAACATGCTTTTACTTTGACTCTGTTCAATCTACAGAGCAGCACAAAGACTCACAAGGAGCTCAGCTGAGACAGGTGCTGCAGCGTAATTACACACATCGAGTGGTTTTGTTTGAACTGCGAATACGTCACAACACGGCAGTGGATGCTCTGGAAAATGGCATTTCAGCTCACCTTTAAATGTTAACTTCAATGCTGTTTCAAAAAACAGCAGTTTAGAAGTTGACTGTCATCTGTTTAAGTGTAGACAGCTTCACCATAAAATCACATTTCTACTTTGCATTTGTCCATCACACACAAAATATAAATTTACAGAGATATTCCGAAATTGGCCAAATTTTCAACCTACCCAGTCCTTTTCCCATTGATAGAGATCATTTTTGGCTCATACGATGCAGTACTAAGTTTGGACAGCTCACCATTTCAACGCTAACGCTAACGCTAGCATTAGTCAGCGGTGCCAGTAGCAAGCCAACAGTAGCCACAACCAAAGTCTGATTCAACAGTCCACAGTGAGCCCAAAGCAAGTTGAATATGACGGCAGTCTATTGAGGCAAGTTTGAGTGTTTGTAGAATAGTTTTAGTCAAACTACAGCCGAATTTCTTCAATTTGTTGCTCTGTTTAGGATTCATGGACGCAGTGCACTGATTCGCTCCAGCTCTCTCCCCACGTCTGTCTCTCTCTTTCCCTCACAAACACAGCAGAGCTGTCGGTAATCAACATTTTCAAAAGACATTTCCAAAAAGGTTTCTCTGCCCTGCCTATTGCTCTGTGTGAACGCAGTCAGTGTGTGTATGTGTGTGAACGCAGGCAGTGTGTGGATGTGTGTGCAAGCAGGCAGGGAGACACTGCTGTTTGCAGGAATGGGAGTTCAGTTACAGTGAGGTACTAGCGAAACAGAACCTAGGGAGTAACTAAAAACTAAACACGTGAGAAAGCTGAGCAGTCGCTGATTTAGGCTGGCCACACACCAGAGGATTTTAGGCCCGAGGAGTTTATTGCCCTCACACACAATCCGGGGGCCGTGGCCCCGATTCGAGGCTCACCGCAACAGACTATTTGTCCAATACCCGCAGTAGCCAATGAGAGCGAGACACGTCCCTAACCAAATGCTGCGTACTTAGTTACAAACATGGCAACTAACATAAACAAAACTGTTCCCTGAACCAAGTGGAACATTAAAAATGAGAACCAGCTGGTGAAATTATGGCAACAACGCGAGTGCCGCCTCATGCAAGACAAACCACGACAGGGCTGACAAGGGAAAGGCAGTGTCGGACGAAACAGGTGAGTTTATGGTCTAATGCTAACAAAGTAGCAGCAACTTCTAGCATCAACTGTTAACATTATTATTATTATTACTGTTAGATCACGTCTGTGGAATCGCCACTGTGAAATTGTTACTACAAACGGCAGGTGTGTGGTCCTGCAGTCTGGCTGAATCGCCTTGTGTGTGCGTTCTGAGGACTATAAAGTGAAAAATCGGTTGAAACTGTCCTTATGTCTGTGGTCTCCCCCATTTTTAAAAATTAGTTAAGATTTGAAAATCCTTGTGTGTGTGGCCAGCCTTACTCGCTGTGGATAAAATCTTAAGTCAGTCAAGAGAAAAAAATTCTTTTACATTTTCCAATCACATAATTTTAGTGAAAATCATCGCCTAAATGCTGAGGAAGGCAGTTTATCTTTGGAGTTACAGTGCAAAAATCCCACAATAATCTTTTAGCATTTTGTAATTCAGGTGGTCTGAAAGAACACAAGACTTCTACACCTCTCCTCGGCTCTGTATGCAGGCCATCGTGGGGCATTTTCAGATAATCGCAATAATTTCAGAGAGCCTGTGTTCCTGTTGGCTGCTCTACCCTGTGCTAGTGACAGGTGACGTCACACCAAGTTGACTGGCTGTTGAAACAAGTGACATGCTTATGTTCTAAAACTGGCCTATGCCAACAATTGTGTCTGCAGGCAACACCGTTGGCCGGCTTGAGTCGAGCTGAGACGGACCTGTTTACACCACTGCAACTTTCCCTGCAACCGTTTGGTCTTGTTGTGAATCTTTGGTGCAAACTGGACTTAAAAGAAAGAGCAAAGGTGCAGCGGAGCTGCTTCTTTAGTAGTCTCATGCTAGAACTAGCTTGTTTCCAAATGTTGCACAACCCAGCTTGAAATTTTTGGTTATCGCTACTTAAAACTTTCCAGCAAACTGTTGCACAAAAACTAAACATTGCTGTCTGGAGTCAATCTGTCACATAATAAAACTGTACAAATCCCTCCAACCAAACGGTGTGCTCCTCACCTGATGACCCGGAAGGGGGAGGTGCTCCAGCTTTCTGCCAGATAGTTGCCTCAGCGGCCAGTCTCCGGATGTAAACTTCATCAACATCCAATAAGATGTTCTCTGGTTTTATGTCGGTGTGGATGATCTTACATTTAGTGTGGAGGTAGTCCAGACCCTGCAGCACCTGTAAGCAAGCAGCCGTGTCACTGCCAAGCAACAAGTCTGAGTCACTGAGGACTTGCAAAGCTACTACGATCAGGTCCAATTCACTGAGGACATGTCCCAAGTCACTTTGTGTAAACTGTAGCGATTTGAACAATTTGCAGTGAAGTCACTCTTGGCAGTCAAGTTTATTCAAGTTTTCAACAAACCCAACAAAGGAATCATGCGATACACTCACATATTAATATAATTAATTTAATATAATAACATATAATTGATATAATAAAAATACGCACAAAATCAGCAATTCAATGCAAACACACAATCCCCAAGCAAATGTTTAAGAGCTCTTCAGTAAA
>JAQLOL010000002.1:27838756-27853318 GCA_029783665.1 Naso thynnoides | reverse complement strand
GCAGGAAGGGGTCTGGGTGGGAGGGGCTTAGTGGAGGGCTGAGGGGAGCTTTGGCAGGATGCTGTGCAGAAACTGATGGGAATTCAGAGAAATTGTGGGTAACATTGTGCGATACAGTGGGAGTTGATTTGTAGGGATCTTTTTGGCAGTCAGAATGACTCCTAGTGACATTTTGAGGAGTTCTGTGAGGCAATTTGGAGGAATTCTGGGTAATATTTTGGCTAACAGTTGGTGGTGATTTGCTAGGACTGTGGGTAAGATTTTGAAATGTGGCTAAAGGTGTCTTGCTGGAAATCTCAGGAGTCAATGTATCGGTCACATTTAGAGAGGGTAGTAGGGCAGTCTGGAGAGTACGTTTGGGAGGTGCTTCAGGGGTATCTATTGCATCTAAAAAGACTGGAGTGGTTTTGAGGGTGCTCTCTGGAGGTGGTGAGTGGGTTCGGGAGTCACTCTGGGGTGACAGCGGGGTGGTTTCAGTGGGTAACGTGGTGGTATCTGAGGGGGTTCGTTGGAGTGCTGAAGCGGAGTCATGGAGGTCTTTGGTACATGTTGGCTTTTTTTCTGGTGATGTGGTTTCTGGAGTATTTTGGGGAGACAGTCTGGGGGTTTGGGAGTAACTCTGCAGCAATGTTGGAGGTATGGTGCTGTTGGCATTTAAACTCTGAAGGTCACAGAGATCATCAGGCCTAAAACAGAGGAAAACAGGGTATTACACCAGGGCTATAGAGGAAGATCAATTTACAGAGTCTGATTCTGGAGCATCAAGAAGTCACAGTTTTGGTGGCATGTCAAAGTTGCCTATATATTGCAGTGTAGAAACGAGAGATGGGTATGATTATCAGTGATCTATGATTGATCGTAATGAATTTTCCTAACCAAAATTACAGATGTAAACATTCCCCTGGACCATGGTCCGGACAAATGTCAGACCAAAGAAGCGGACCATGGTCCTCCTGAAAATTCAGGTCTCGGTCAAGAAACCAAGAAAAGAAACAATGTAAAAAGAAGCAAGACAAGAGTGAATATGAGTTAGGCTTCCAACTCTAGAGAGATCCTGCAGGAGAAACAGATGCGGTGAGATACTGAACTTGCACCATTTCTTTTAGATTGATAAGGAATACCAAACATTGGCTGTTTTCCCTTCGTTTACATATTTTAAGTGTAACTAATGACAACATAAACTGTAAGTAATGGGTAAACTTTCCAATCAGTCAGTCTGATTGCTGTAAACAGATAAATATTGTGCTGCCACTCGTGTGTAATCCTGATGGATGACGACTTTTCCTCTCCTTGCACTGTGAGAGGATAGCATGAAAAGAAATATTGTGTTTTTAATGCCGTCCACCTCACCCTAAAACACTTTTACTGTGTCAGAGAACCTATTATTTTCCCCGTCCACCTGTCTGCTTTGCCCAACATTCATTGGACAAAACCCCTGATCAGCTCCTCATTTCCATGTATTAATATCCATGAGGTGAATTGCATTGATCATTTATGGATGAATGTGGGTGTGGAGAGGCTGATCCACCTGCGCACACTTCCAAGTTGAGTTAAGATTTATAAAATGAAGTGGCTCACTGCCAGGCGTACGCCAGGTTTTAAAAATCTGAATAATTTTTTGAAATCTGCCAAGCTGACGGCCATGTCTGATGACGTATGTTGTCCCAGACAAGACATGTATTCCACTGAGCTGTCTCACAAAAAGGTTTTACTTTACTGTTTGACGACAAAATTGGACATTCTTTGCATGACAAAATATCTTTTAATATGTGTAATTCAGAGCGGAAGCCAAACGGGATCAAAAAATAATTTGTCCCTCTCCTTTGACTACCATTATATTTTTTTCTGAATTAAGTTCCCATGGCCTGGAAGTAGAGGGGCGTGACTTAGGCACTCTGTAGTTCCAACAATCTGGAAGTCTGTCCCTTCAGATTTACGCCCTGGACACTGTAGACACATTTAAAAAGCAGCTCCAGGCCAGTTTAATTAGCCTTGCTATGAACTAACTTTCTTGTGTTCTTTCTATTTGGATTGCCTCATTTTTCCTCTGCTCGCCTGGTTTTATGGGTTTTTTGCTTTCTTTCTTTTTTGTATTAAATTTTACTGTGAAGCACTTCCTGACACTCTGCTCTTGAGACGTACTGCTTAAAAAACGTATTATTCTTGTTACTATTATTGCACTATTTATTACAAAATCTCTAAAAATAACTTAACATATTATCTCCATATTTAAACAATATTATATCTCCACACGCGTGCTTTCTACTCAGGCCTCTGCTCGAGACATCAAACTAGTTCTGACTGAGAATAATCGAAAAATTTGAACTCTCAATTTCCTAAATTTTAGTCAAATCTCCATGATGTCAGAGCGAGGTCTGACTCAGAGGCTCCAGAAACTAAATCTCTTCATCAGCAATGCAGTTCAATGGGCAATCAGATCCGGGACCTTTACCAGCACAACAAACACACACGAACACAGACCATGTGTGTTTCAACACTGGGATTTTTTTAGCTTGATGATCTGGTGCTGATATCGTTCTGACGGCAACACAGTCAGGTTCGTTTCTGCTCTGCATGAAACGGACAAGATGGATCACATATCTGTGACTCTGGACACACACATACACACACACACAGCTGCTCCGTGACATCTCTGAGTCACGGGCAATGTTGAGGTTTGCCTCAGCTACACTAAAATAGACTGAAGAGTTTGTGTGTGTGTGTGTGTGTGTATGTGTCGTTTAGGATCATGATTCAGTGTCTGGTTCTATTATTGGAGCTGAGTCTCTTTAGGCTAACACCAAACCTGTTTCTGTCAACAGAACCCAGCTAGCTTAGCACAAAGACTGGGATTGGGGGGGGCTGCTACAATGATAACCATGAACCCTAACCCCCATAATCATGTGACTCTACTCCGGCACAAATGGTACAGGCGTGTTAGCTACTTAAGTCTTCGAAGAATATAAAAAAATCAAAAACTAAAACAAAAACATAAGCAGACCCAACATGTCCTCGCCGGAGCTGTACAACACGACTTTATGCACCTCCAGACGATGATATGAGCAGACAGGACGTCGTGAAGTTTCAACGTGTGTGCGACTTTCATTACTGATACAGTTCAGCAATGATGGTTATATCAGCCATAGTTAATGACAGATGATGTCAGATCATGTGCCCCCTCCTCTTCTGAACAGGCTAATATAAGTGGGCTGTGTGTATTCCCTTCATTCACTGTAGGCTACATGATGATTCATTGGATCTAAATAAGCTGTAGCTTTCCATTATGAAAGAACAGTAAACAGACCCACAGGAACCCTAATCTTTACACCTGCTCTTGCGCAAACAAATGTTGGTCGGTTTGTTCGTTAACAGCAACGAATGTCAACAAATGTCCGAAGTGAAAGGCACTTCGTCGCAAATTTTAAAGCTGAAACTCTGAACATAACCTGATCCTAAGCAGATGAGGTTTGCAGCATCAGTTACCATGGTGACCTAGACACGTTACAACAGAGCCACTTTCCTAACACTGAAAACAATTTAGACTCACCATACTTTGCCAACAACATCCCCCCTTTCACATACACCCTAACACACACAGCTAAATTTAGCCTCAGAGTGTGAGTGTGTGTGTGTGTGTTTGTGTGTGTGTGTGTGCTCGAGTGGAGGTCACCACTCAAGTCTCTGCTAGTTTCTCACCGGTTGTCGTCTATTCGGACTCTCCTGTGTTTTTTGCCTCTCTTTCGTTGCTTCTTGCCGGCGGTGGCAGTGTCTCCACTTCCAGCACCAACTGCTGCTGAGAGGAAGAAAAAAACAGTCAGGTCCCCAGTTTCAATTTTGTGCCTTTACTCTTGACAGGACAGCTGAAGGGTGGACAGGAAATGAAGGAGAGAGAGAGAGAGGAAATGGCACATAGCAAAGGGCAGCAGGGTGGAATCGGACCCATGGCTGCTGCGGCAAAGACAGCCTCTTTTAGCGAGGCTCCCGCTCTACCAACAGAGCTACCAAGGCACCCGAACTAGTTTGTCCAGCAGAGGGCGGTCTGTTGTTTTATAACTAATGCGTGAACTGTTTACTGCTCAGTGCACTGATGTTTGGAATGACATTTGTTAAAAAGTGAGATATCTACCTCCATTAAGAGTCTCCGTCACCAGTGCTTGATAACCACATCCAGCTAAGACTATATAGTCATAATATCCGCTGATATATCAGAATCTCTTGCTCCCTAAATATCAGTATGGGTAAGACAATCCCAGGTTGGACGGGCCCTGATCAACACAAGGTTTAGTGAGACAACAAGAGATTTGTTTCACCAGCACAAAGGTTCAGGATCATGACCAGCATGACAATTTATTCTTTGCTTTGCAACTCATACTGAAATTTGACACCAGATCATAATTCAGTTTACTTCACGTTTTAATTTCAGACCACAGATTCATGACATAACAAGTAGGGCTGTGCTAAAAAAAACAAAAAAACAAAAAACGATACAGCAATATATTTCCATATTTATCTTTGTGATATACTGCAACGATTTCCAGTTATGTATCATGATGTGTATCATGAAGTCCTCGCCAATACCCACACTTTATTTTTGCACTTTATTTTTCGTGATTTCAGTTTTAGTACGTCCAGTTAAAGCAACAATGTGTAACTTGACCACGACCCGCAGCTTTGAACACAAAACTTAACAAAATATATTAATACGGCTCAAAAATCAGCAATTTTAGCGATGCTGGGTCATATTTTATGAAGAAAATGACGTCTGGTTTCCCCTAGCAATGTCACGTTACTGCTGCTTCGGTCTGCAGGCAGCCAACATGTTGCTTTCAGGAACCTCGGAGAATCACAGAGTTGAGGCAGAGCAGTCATAGGTAGGGGTGGGACAATTAGTAAAATTTCATCATCATGACAATTTTAAAGGGTTAGGCTAAGTAACATATTGTTACTTGAAAGTTCAAGAATGCATTTAAATTTCATTTCACATTATGATGTTATGGCAGCTACATCAGTTTGATTGGTAATTTTCCAATACCATTCACATTAACTGGAAGGGAAATTTTGAATTAAATTGTCTTGGCTCAATTTGCCAGTTAAATGATCAATATAATGAGATGTGATACATGAAGACTACCCAGATTGTATTAAGCAACTAGTATTTCCTTTTACATTTTGGCTGAACTATTTTGAATATTGCAATATATGGCAGTATGAATCGTACTGCAATGCATCGTGATATGTTTGATATGTATGAGATGTTTTGTCTAGTGCTAAACACACGTCAAGAACTTACAACATGTGGCATAAAAACATGTCACTAGACAAAACATCAATAAAACTTTCACACAAGAACACAAAATCACGCCGCACTCACACTAACGGCACCACTCGCATGTGACTTAGCACCTCTTTGGAATCGACACATGTTCGTCACACCGAACCCGAACCAGCCGTTGGTTCTGCGCTCAAAGCTCACGACACCCGGAGGCTCGGCTGTGTCGAAGTCGCCCCGTTCAGAGTTCACCAGCCGGTGTGCCGAGAGGCCGACACACCGGGTGAACTCGCACAGATATTTCAAATGGAGTCTGTGTGGAACCAGCGGCACAGTCACGGGCTGGTACCGTTAACGTTACCGTCAGCTAATGCTAGCTAGCTCAGCATGTTACCCCCGCTCTCCGGAGTTCAGCGTGCTGATTTTACGGTACACAAACGCTGCACCGACAACACTGACAGCCGACCCGGGTCACGAGTAGCCTACTTTACCTATCAGCATCCTGGCTCCCACTCCT
Organism: Naso thynnoides; assembly: GCA_029783665.1. Lineage (NCBI taxonomy): Eukaryota > Metazoa > Chordata > Actinopteri > Acanthuriformes > Acanthuridae > Naso > Naso thynnoides. Next base: position 27,847,532 of record JAQLOL010000002.1, on the reverse strand, counting down.
CAAACCGAACCGGGTCAAAGAGGTCTGTCCTGCCGGGCTGACGGTGCTCGGTCAGCGAGCTCGTTCGCTGTGGTTAGCCTCACCAAAAAACCAGCGGCGAAACCCGGAGACAGTTCGACCGGGGGCGGTTCGGATCGTCCAGAAACTGACCCGGGTCAGAGCGGGTCAGTGCGGCGCAGCGTGGCTGAACATGAGCCAGTGGCCTGTCGGTTAGCCCGTTAGATAACCGCTGCTGCGGTTTGCTAGCTCCGTTAGCTCCGGCTGAAGATCAGCGGCTCTGCCTGCAGTCCTGCGCGGACACCACCGCCTCTGTAACGGCTCGGTACCGGGTCAGAACCAGTCCACTCGATTATTCTGGGTGTGTTTTCTCTGCCGCTTCAGTCCTACCGTGCATGGTCTCAACAGCTGCAGACGGTCTGACACCGGACACCGCGATGTGCACATGCGCAGTGCCCGGCCACGCTGAGATGTGACCCAAACTGGAAGCAGTGGCGGATCTCTAACATTTAAAGATGGGGTGGTGCGGGGGCCCCACCGAGGCGGTGGGTGGGGGTCTCCACCACCCCTCACATTCACCTCTTCCTCCTCCTCTCTTTCTCTCACATCCACATTTCATTTAAGGCCTTGATGAGGGACTTCTGTGATTCTTTTTGTGTTCGTTTCATCTGATTGTTTTTTATATCTTGTTTATCTGTTGTCATTTTAATGCTTTGCACTCGGCCCAATCAAAAATGAGAGTCCCCTCCAATGTGCCCCAAGCTCTAAATAAAGGTTTAAAATTAAAGAAATAAAATATCCTGATGGTCTCCTCGCTCTGTCTGTTTGCCCTCTCTCTCTCTCTCTCTCTGACTGAGCCTGCAAAAATCTCATGTCTTGCTCTTTGTTTTTCTTTTCTATCAGCAGAGAAACCCTGCAGCTCTGACCTGCAGTAGTCAGAGTGTGAAAGGATGTCTCAGTTATAATTTGTGATGTGCACAACCATAAGGCTAGAGTGAAGCGGTTGTTAGTAGTGAAATCCTTCACTCTCAGAATGATGCTCAGATATGTAAGGAAAAAGGACACTTAAGAAAAGCCAGCTACGGGTGAAACTAATGTAAAACTGTGCTAGATGCTCCACACGGTGAATATATATGTAATGAAAACAGGTTGAAGACGAGAACACATATAGAAGAATACTGTGTCAGGAGCGTAATGTGATTTACACGTGTTGTAAGGCATGCCTGTAGTATAAAGTGTGAAGTGACATGCATGTACTGATCGAAGCTCGAGAGCTTGAGTCCAACAGCCCTTTGTTCTCAACACTTTGTTGCTATTTGGTAAGTTTTTCATTCATAAATGTAGATATTATAAAACCACTCCATCAGTTCTCTGGGCTGTCAGTGACTTCAGTGGCAGAAGAAATTCTAGGGGTGTGACGATACGTTTTATCAATGATACGATGCATATCACGATACATGGCAGGTGATACAAGAACTATATGGGCTCATTTAGAGTAATATGATATGGTACAATTCAGTATTTAGAAATGGATATAGTAACGTTTTTTTGTCCAAAATAGAGGAAAAGAAAATTCCGAAATAGAAAAGGAAAATACTGAATCTGCGGTGGCAGAGGATGTAAAACACTGGAAAAGCTCAATGCACTGAACTACGCAAACTTTCACTTCAAGGCCTCGATTCAGTCTGTGTGGAGCGCAAACGGCGACTGAAAACCTCTCGTTCTCCTGCTGCTTCCTGCCGTGATCCACCATTATCTATTGAGATGCTGCCGACAGAATACACACGAGCAGAACGTCAGAGAATGAACTGGAGTAACCTTTACAACTATTTACCATCATAACTGAGAAAAAAAACACACTCACTTATCGACGTTTGATGTCTTAAATACAAAGCACTAATTCTAAGCATCGACACAGTCGATTTATACTTTAAAAAACAACTTTAGATCAATACAAGTCACATTGAAAGGATGATTTGCTGTTTATCTGTTGATGTAGTTTGATCTTAGTAATATAAATCGATGTATTGATACATCAATATATCGTCACACCTCTGATAAATGAATAATAACAATAAGATAAAAAGATATAAACACAATTGGGGCTTCGTTGCTTGGCCTCAAGTTAACTTCCTGTGGTAAGAAAACAAGATGACATCATAGTCTGGTCGATTAATTCAGAACTCTTAAGTCTTGTGCAAAAGATAAAAAGTATTGTTTGGGACTTGAGGGGAAACACAAAAGGTTAATTTGCAGCAGCAAGCACTGAAAGTAGACTTCAGTCTGTCTGGTTATCTTAGTGATTTATTCCTTTTCAGTTCTTAATTTAAATCATTTATCTTTCCTTTCTTCCTTTTTTAGAACACATTCTTGCACTACTGTACTGCAACAACAGGTTTGAAAAAAACTTGCGTATCAGAAAAGTTTTGTTTTGCTATGAGACAGAAAGTCGGTTTTAATTTCAAAAATAGTTTCAAACTCTACTGATAACATCACAGCAGCAGACTGTTAAAATTATAACTTTATTTTTTCATGATAAAAATCGTGTTTGGCCTCCTGCCTCTTAACAATAAAAACACATTCCCATTGCAGACAGAGTCATCTTCATCTTCATCATCAACATCTTCAGACAGGTATTTACAGGCACATTTACACACTGTTAGCAAACTGTACACAGTCAGTAGGAAAGCAGTCTGCACTTCATTACAACTGATCCTAGATTTGTTTTATACAAACACTTTAAAGTTTTTAATCCCTCATAGAAAAACATTTCAGTAACAAACAGAGCTCGACCAATCAGAGCTGAGAATCTCTCTTTTCATGTCTCAGATTAGAAAACTGTACAGAGATCAGGAGGTCAAAGGTCAAACATCGTCAAACCCGCGTACCTCATTTACATACATCATCAGTGACATGACAGAGTTCAAGCTCCACCTTTTTGTCCTCGTCTAAAAAAAAAAAAATCAGCTCGAAGAAGCACTATAAATCCTCAGAATCATCATCACATGCATGCAGAAGTCTAATTTGAACTACAACTACAGGTCAAACACAGGCTCAAAAAACACAGAGGGAAGAAATACAGAGGAGAGACTTTTAGATCAAACAGTGACAATCATTTGAAATATTAGAAGACAAAGAAAAGAGTACAGAAGCTGCAATCAGTCAGCAGGAAGATCATTCAACAAACATCTTATTTTAAAACAAAATCTGTCTATTTCTTTTTCAGTTCAACAGCAGACGTGGCTGCTTACAGTCAGAGCTGGTTTCTTTATTGCCTGATGAGTTCAGTCTCAGAGAACATAAAGCACAAGTCCAAGGAGTATCCTGTCAGGAGACAAGGAGGATTTTTAGGAAGAGAGTCCAGGAAGTATCTTGTTGAAGAGTCCAGGAAGTATTGTGTCAGGAGACTAGGTATCCTCTAGGAAACCAGGAAGTGTCCTGTCAGGAGAGTCCAGTAGGTACAGTATCCTGTGAGCAGACCACAGACAGGGTCGTCCACATCCACTAAATCTTCAGTCTGAGACAACTTTATACAGAGATAACACACCAACAGCTGAAACAACAAACTGCTGCCATAGAGACACAGGTGTTGATCTCCAGGCTGAATCCAGTCCTCCAGCCTCTGGACCTGCAGACACACATCAAGTCTCTGAGGCAGCCAGAGGATAAATTGCACTCTGAGATGAGAGCTCAGACTCATTTCCAGGTTTTATCCTTGTATATACCTCCTTTTTTACTGGCAGTTATGTGCAAAATATGTGCTGCTTTCCACAGAAATAAACTAGGTGGATATAAAACTTTCTCCTTAACACTGATAATAAATATTCAAATCCAACCCTCAGCCAAGGATCATCACTTTGTACATGGTCCAACTGTTTTTTTTGTCTTTACTTTTTAAATGAAGTCCATGAGTCTGTGAGTGCAAAGAAGTTTAGGTATGTGGATTCAGCTTGTAAGACCCAACAGCTGACTGATATCAGAGCTAAATATAACTTGTAGACATGCAAATGTGAAATTCAACTGAGCAAAAGTAGCTAAAAGTAATGGATATGCTAGCTGTTGGTACACATTTGTTGCTCTTAAAACATGTTCATAAAGCACAACATTATTTAGACATAAGCAGTGTGGGTGTGGTTGATTTTTAACTTGTTATATGTTGAATTTAACAACACAGGCTCACTAGTTGTAGCTGCTTTTGTTCAGTGGAATGAACAGTTGTACTTAAAAAAAGCTGTTTTACAATAATATTCTTTCTACAAGGGTTAGTAAGGGGTTAGCATATTTGTACAGCTAATTGTTGTAGTTGTAGCTTGATGACATACTAACCACAATCAAGTAAAAACAAAACAAACTAACAAAAACTTCGGCTATTATATGTTTTACCAGCACCAGCTAGTTAAGAACACCTAGCAGGAAATGATGCTAGCTGTTTTGATGTAACTTTAATGTTACACAGGCTGTGCAGAAACGTAGGTGACGTTACAGCTAGCATATCCAATATCATGCTAACTGTTTATGATATATGCAGTGTTGTGCAGGCTCTCTGTAGCTGACTTTGTTTGAGATGCACCTGAAGCGTTTAGGCAGCTAGCACAACATTTTTGCAAGATTACACAAAGACTTAGCTTATCTGTAACGCTAGCTGTTTGTAGCTAGCCTGTTGCAGCTGGCCTGTATCATATAACTTTTCTCAAAAAAAGCTATGAACTCCTTTCTACTTGACTGATCATTCATTACCCTGGATACAGTGGTTTATGCAAGAAATCTAGGTCAATTGTTTTTTTTAATTTTATTATTATAGCCTGTGATGTTATGCTAGTTGCCCTTCAATATAGCGAATGTTAGACTAGCTGTTTATATAGTGATTGTCAGGCTGTTTGGTTTCAGTCTTGGCCATCTGTTGTTTACACGAGTCTGGTTGGTGTAAACTGCTGTTGTTTTCCCAACATGGTTCAATAGAGTGCTGCAGGAATTATGTCCGTTTGTAGGCAACCCGGAAGTTAGCATTAGCATGGTTCTCTCAACGAAAAGCCAATGGGATTTTTCCACTGGCTTTCGGATTATTGCAGTAGGGGCATAACTCCACTCTGTGCTGAACAAAACTTTTGGACTTGTACATTTGTTCAGCAAGATAATTTTCACAAATGAACACCAATGATGTGATTTTTAAAGCATAAATGTGGTCACCAGAAAAAACATAGCAACCATTAGGCTATGAAACACCTTCACCATGGTCACAATGTCATTGTAACCACCAGTAAGCTTCCTACTACACTTTTCTTATGCACACATTATAACCTGATAAATCAACAGGTTGTAAAGTTTGAGTAAGAATAGTTTGTAGGAGTTTAAATATGAGGCTGTCAAGGAGGACAAGAGAGTAGACTAGTGACCATGTTCATGATGACGTTTACCGCCTCCGACACTCTCTGCAGTCACATTTAGCCGCATGTTAGCAACTGCCTTGACATGAGAGTGGAGCATTCATGTATTTTATGTTACAGACCAAAATGTGAAAGGTTCTTGTATAAACTACAGGCGTTATCTTTTGGGCACCTTCCAAAAAACCCTATTCAAAAAACACATTGACTTTGAGACAACGAAACCAGAAGTGCACCAATGCTAACTTCAGTTTCCCCCCAAGATTTCATTCCTGTGTCACTCTGTAGAGGTTAAAGATTTAAATTAATTTATCTTCCCATAAAGCACTAGGACAATTGATTAACAAGGCTGCTGTCAGAAAAGACAGACAGTGCCACCTAGCTGCAAGAGTGAAGGCACAGCTGGGATAAATAAGTATAAATAGAACTTACAGTATGTACACATAATAAGTTAGTAACTAGCTAACACACACACACACACACACACACATACACATACACACACACGTTAAAACCTTTCCTCCTGGATTGCAGATTGTTTTTAATCATTAATCAGCTCTTTCTCCATTCAGCAAGTCTAAATTTAACATTTTAGATAATTTCATTTTCAGTGTGATTCTAGTTTCCTTTTCTTTACAACCTTTTAACATGTTGGTCAGTTGATGGTGAGATTATTATTTTTTTGTTTCCAGACCTGGTCACATACAAAATATGTATATTTATTAATCCACTGTTGAATAAACTTGCAAGTTAGCTACATTGCTAGCTTGCAAACTACCCATTTAGGCAGTTGGTCACATAGTTTCCAGGTACAAACTAGACTCTACAGAACAAGAGTCCCTCGAAGCTGACAGCACCTTTGTCTTGTTCACATATATCTCACCGTTGCAGATAAATGCACCACGTGGAATAATGTGCTTGTTGTCCTGACTTTATCATTATTGACAGCAGATGGGGCTTAATAAGCCACACAGCACTTAAGCATTAAGAGTCAATGTCTTCATAATGATAAAAATGGACCAGATTAAGAAGGGAACCCATCGCTTACGATACCTGAACCCGAGATCAGCTTTCTTGTTAATAAAAAAGATAAACTAACTCAATACCAAAAGGAAAATGGGATTCAAGGAAGACAAAGGGAACTCAGGGAAGGACTGTCAGACCAAATCCAAATAAGTTTAAGGATGCTGAAATGGATCCATACAGACAATAAGACCCGAGTCAGAAGACACCCAAGGAAGGTCCATTAAATTATCGGAGAGACTCAAAGAAGGGCATTGAGGTTTGAACCAAAGGGGGTGGAAGGCGGAACTGTTTGGGCACTTGACAAGAGTCAGATTGGTGTTGGCTGCCAGAAGCAAAGTCGATGTCTGAAAACTTTCACTGCAGATGATAAAATCATCATCATCATCAACCTAAGATCCTCTCTTGTTTTCAATTTACATCTGTAATTACTTCATATTCCCCTTTGAAACTTTTTTAAAATAGTCATTTAAGAAGATGGATGTAACATCATTAGCACAATGGGGACTCTAAGGCCTCTACAGTTACAGGCATCATTTTGCAACATTTCTTCATTCTTCTTAAAGCTACAGAACTGCTGTGTGCTGACTGGTTGACAAATAAATATTCTGCACCTGTCTGATGCTGTCTGATCCAATAACCTTACACTGGCATCTATTTAAAACCTGAGGACCCTGGTTGGTCAATCTGGACTCGAAGTGTAATGGAGGAAGACTGGAAAGACTAGAAACGAGTAGAGACAGGTCAGGTCCAAAGGTTTTCGGGGGGTCAACTTTACCTGAGAAGCTCCAGGTAAAAGATTTTGTTTCTACTGAAGAAATTTGCTTCAGTTATTAAAAAAGCAGCAGAAACTTGAATCACTCCAAAAATGTCATTTAAAACAGTCCCTGATTATTGCATTCAGTAAAAATCCCACTCTGGGTTGTTTTTTTTGTTTTTTTTAAAGCTCCTGACATGTAGAGTTGTGCTGGTTTCAGTAGTAAAGGCAAAAATTGTCAGCAGTTCTGATGATAAAAAACATCCAGCATGTCTGAGATCAGCAGGTCAGTAATCAACATGTGATCAAAATAGAAACTATTAAAATTGTGCTTTGTGACTCCACACGGACAGCAGGGAACTATTGGAAATGTATTGAAAGGCAGCAGGTGATGCTGATACTCCCTGATCTGCTCAGTTAGATTGTCATTGTCTGGAGTCGGCTGAGTCTAACGCCGGGTTCGGGTTCGGTTCAGGTTAAGAATCAGGGCAGTTTGACCTCTAGACTGAAGGAACCTAAAGAACTGGGATCTCCTGAGTTGGACTATAAAAACCTCACATATCCTCAACACACACACACACACACATGCGCACACACACACGAGTGGAAGACACAGTGTTAACAGGAGTCCAAGGATTTCAGTCTCTCTAAGCTGCTGAACATGTTCAGCAAGAAGCTTCTTTCTCCTCCTCTTCCTCAGCAGAGGCTCAGAGTGTCTTCAGGGTCAAGAGTTCAGAGGTTGTCAGAGATCAGTGACCTTGTTCTCCACCAGGGCGGCGACTTGCTGCAACCGATAGGCCAACTGCATCTTCTGACCTGAACTGTCCTCCTCCAGAGACATGATGATCTGACAGACAGGTGGATACAGAGAGACAGGTGAGAGAGACAGACAGGTGTGCACAGAGAGACAGGCGAGAGACAGACAGGTGTGTACAAAGAGACAGGTGAGAGAGACATGGAAAGACAGAGGTAAGAGACGGATTGGTGTGTACAGAGAGACAGGTAGGTGTGTGTGTAGAGAGACAGGCAGACAAAGAGCAACAGGTGAGAGATAGGCAGGGTGTGTATACAGATACAATTGGATATAGAGAGACAGGTGAGATAGACAGACAAGTGTGTACAGAGAGACAGGTCAGAGAAACAGGCAGGCATGTATAGAGAGGCAGGTGAGGGAGACAGACAGGTGTGTACAAAGAGACAGGTGAGTGAGACAGACAGGTGTGTCCAAAAAGACAGGTGAGAGAGACAGACAGGTGTGCACAGAGAGACAGGTAAGAGATACAGACAGGTGTGTATAGAGAGACAGGCGAGAGAGACAGACAGGTGTGCGCAGAGAGACGGGTGAGAGAAACAGACAGGCATGTATAGAGAGACAGGAGAGAGAGACAGACAGGTGTGTACAAAGAGACAGGTGAGAGAGACAGACAGGTGTGTACAGAGAGACAGGTCAGAGAAACAGACAGGCGTGTATAAAGAGACAGGTGAGGGAGACAGACAGGTGTGTACACAGAGACAGGTGAGAGAGACAGACAGGTGTGTACAGAGAGACAGGAGAGAGAGACAGACAGGTGTGTACAAAGAGACAGGTGAGAGAGACAGACAGGTGTGTACAGAGAGA
>JAQLOL010000002.1:27803309-27814113 GCA_029783665.1 Naso thynnoides | reverse complement strand
AACATAAAATGCGTACACAGCAAAAACTGCACGTTGTAAACATGTAGAGATTTTTGTGCACATGCACAGCCCCAGTCTGTGGCACATGTCACGCCGGTCTCGTCTCCTCTGGATCCTCAGCGCCGGCTCGCTGCGTAAAATGACAGACTGAAGCAGCTTAGAGCCGGCGCCGATGCGGAGTCTCTGTGTAAAAGGGGCTATTGTGTCAGTGTGTGTGTCGCTTTGTGAGCGAGCCACAAGCTTCAACGCACTCTGTGTGTGCAATGTAAATGAGTTGTGTGTAATTTTTACTCTTCTCCCAAAGAAGACACAGTTTTAAGTAAAACTCATTTCAAACGTGGGTTTATGTGGTTAGACGGCATCATCAGCAACGCTTCAGTGACCGCTCAGCACCGCGAACAAGAACAGTGTTGCTACGACAAAGACAGAACTTGAAGTTGATTTTCTCCTGATTTGTTGGCGTGAAAAATGTTCCTTTGGTGTCATGTGGCTCCAGTGAAAAATGTGTCCACTGACATCACTGACGCTGACGAAAAATGGGCACCAATGTCGTCGTGTCCGAATCACCTGCTGCCGAGCCTCTTTATTCTGTTCCTGCACATCCTACTTTGTCATGTTTCCTGTCAGGGTGTTTTCTCTACCGCTCCTCCTCAAAAGTTCACTGGCTAACAGTTTAACAGCTGAACTGGAAACTTGAGAGTTTTTATTTCTAACTGGTGAAACCCTCACACCCTGCGAGGACTCAGTCAGTCCTCCACCGTTGTCCTATTGAGCAGCATTTTGGCTGCGATCACGCTTTAGCGAAATGCATCGATGAAGGGTAGTTTTCAATGAATGTTGAAATGGAAAAAAAAGTTTTTTTTAAAAAAAAGCTTCCTTTCAGTGTGAGTTAGTTTAACTCACCCTGTTAAAGACTCACTGAGTCCTCACAGGGTGTGAGGGTTAACCAGCGTGAGTAACACTTTATGTCAACACTTATGGAACGCCTCCTATTCCGACAAATTACTTGTTTGGATCAAACTGTTGTATGATCAACAGTAATTTTTAAAAAATAATAGTTTTAAAAAATTGACAGTAATTTGATGCAGAAATTAATTTTCCTTTCACTAAGTGGGAAAACAGTTAGCTTTGCATAAGAAAGGAAAGATTTAGCTTAGCTTAGCATTAAGACTGCAAACATTTACCTTAACATAGCATTATGACTGAAAAGATTTATCTTAGCTTAGCATTAAAGGCTTAAAAAATTATGTTTAGTTTAGTATTAATACTGCAAACATTTAGCTTAGCTTTACATAAAGACGCTAAAAGTTTAGCTTTGTTTAGAATTAAGACTGGAAACATTTAGCTTAGCTTAACATGAAGACGCTAAAAGTTTAGCTTTGTTTAGAATTAAGACTGGAAACATTTAGCTTAGCTTAACATGAAGACTGAAAAAGTTCAGCTTTGTTTAGAATTAAGACTGCAAACATTTAGCTTAGCTTAACATAAAGACGCTAAAAGTTTAGCTTTGTTTAGAATTAAGACTGCAAACATTTAGCTTAGCTTAACATGAAGATGCTAAAAGTTTAGCTTTGTTTAGAATTAAGACTGGAAACATTTAGCTTGATTTAGTACCAAACTGAAAACATTTTGCTTGGCATTGCACTAAGAGCAGCAAGATTAAGGCTTAGCATTGAGACTGGAAATATTTAGTTTAGCGTAGCGTTAAGACTTTAACAAAGGGGATACAGCCTTTGGAGGAGTTAGCAAGAGGATCTTGATACCTTTGGACAGACGCTGGCTAACCTTTAGCTAGCTGCTGGCTGTAGCTTCATATTTACAGACACGAGCGGTTTGACCTTCTCTTTTAACTCTGCAGATACGTGTGTTTTACTTCTTTACTACTGAGCATCGGGGTTTGGGTCAGGGTTAAACAGGTGACACAGACTGTGTCCCCACTTCATTCATTGGTCAAAGAAAACAAGAAGACATCTGCAGCAAGTCGGTTACCCCTACAGTTCAGTAGGAGAAGCAAAAGCAATAAAGACTTCACAGAAGGAAACATGGGAGAAGGAGTGAGGTGGGACTGAACTGAACCTGCTGTGTGTTGGTTGCACAGACAAACTGAGACACATGCAGGCAGATCCACACAGCACAAAGACCGACAGTGTGTTCAGGAAGTCACCTTGAGCAGTCGTCCCTCTCTGTTTCCCAGGAAAGCAATTGTGTGTCCTGCCTCCGTTGCGGTGGTGACAGCAGTCAGCTGGGTGTCCGAGGTGAAGGTGGGTGTGGCCGTGAGTGGCACAGTGCTGGCGATGGGGTTCGGGGTGTGTTCCCCGCCGCAGGGGTAATCTGAGAGCGAGTCCTTGTACGTCAATGGAGAGAGACAGACACAGAGAGAGAGACAGGTGTCAAAACTGAACACGCTAAGTTAGCATCTTTCCCAGGTGTTGTGTCTTTCATTTTGTGTTTTCTGCCCATAATTTTAAATGAGGTATTTTAAGAATATTAAATTACTCGATGAAATCAAAAATGCTCAAGTTGAATCAAAACTTTCAATAAACGTGTCGATACACCAACATAGTCAAGTTCTTTCACACCTGGAAAACTGCTTCACGACGGAGATGCTTCGTGCTGAAGCAGGAAGTTCACTGTAACCTGCAGCTATGAGTTTTCCCCCTTTGTTGAACCTAAGGTAACCTCACAGGAATCGAGCCGGGCTGTGAGGGTTCAAACATCCTGATGTGCTGTAACGTCCAGCAGCAGACGCACACGCTGACCCGAAAACTTTTCCACACAGTCACTGCACAAGAAGCAGCTTTGAAACGATTAACAAATCTGTCACAGACTCTCTGAACTCTTTTTATTGACAGAATTTAATCCATTTGGCGGTTTGTGTGTGTGTGTGTGTGTGTGGTGTGGTGTTATATGTGGGTCAGATCAATCCTGCCAGCTGTGTGTACTTCCGTGTGTTTGAGTGACAGCTGTCTGATGATAAATCCAGCTGCTATAGATAACAGCTCTAATCCACACACATGCACGCCCACACGCACACACATGCACACACACAGTATTAAGGTCAGCAGTGAGACAGATGTGACCATTGACGGGTTTTTACCAAACTTGCTGCAAATCTGTGATGTCATCACATGTAAACTCTGATGTAATCGAATGTTCCACTTCACCGTGACTGCAGTGATCAATATGATCATCTATCAGTTTTCATTAGTAAAGATCTTTTGAAATTAAAGTCCCCATGAAATGAAAATAGACTTTTAGGGTTTTTAATCAGACATGTGTCGCTCTCATCCTTGCCTATATGACAATATGCAGCCCAACAGTGACCAAAAAGTTTGTTAAAATTTTAATTAAAGTTCGGCATTTTTTGGAAAGCATTTTAAAAGTATTGATGACTCATCCTGCACTTGGGGGCATATACTAATTTTGTGTCCAATAAAATTCTTTCTCGAATATCCCCTCTCCCAAAACCCAGGCTGCATGCCGGCAAAGTCGACCCAAGAATCATTTCATTTCAAAACAAACGATCAAAGTACAGCCTTTTTCCCGAGCTTCCTGTCAGATACTCGTGCTTCCCGACTTTCCTTGAGTTCAAGAATCCAGCTAACATTTAGTGACAATTCGGAGCTTTTATTTTTAAAAAATTGCGACTCATGTGGGGCTTACTTTTATGAAAAGTTACCAGCTTTGGCTTTTATTTTGAAGAAGTGTGTGTGTGTGTGTGTGTGTGTGTGTGTGTGTGTGTGTGGTTAGCTGCCTGTACGTCATTTGCTCCCTTTAAACTTTAAACCTAAAACAAAAGCTTCATTTTCAAATGTTTTTTCTAAATATTGGTCCTTTGAATGTTAGCAGTCAATGTCACTTTCAAAGAAAAATAAAGAGCAAAGATTAAAGCGAGCGGGCCGGGTCGTGTTCCACCTCTCACTCCTCGTACACACAATAACAAAAGTCCACCTCTTTGACACTGAGCGTCTGTTCTGGAGGTAAAGCCTGAGCTCTCACCATCTGATAAAATTATCTTTTTTCCTGCCTCATCACTAACTCACCTGCTTTTTCACATTCTGGCCTTTTTAATGAGACCACCTGAGTAGCTGTCATACCTGTTTATTTCCACCTGATGCTGACAAACTGTTTCAAGAAATTAGCTTGCAGACATTTTGCCCGCTATTTTTCCTGCCTGTTGCGTAAGAGAAGAAACTCTGTGAGTTTACAGAGTGCAAACTAGGGTTTGAAAATAAGATAAAATTTTCCAGCCGGCCACCGTCAGCCCATCAACCGAAGACATATTCGCAATATATTTGGTGTATGAGTGTCCACTCACAAAATGTTATAGTTTTGCATGTCTGTGCTGAGGAGCATGCAGGGAAGAATGGACGGCTTTGTGCCTGAAAATAAAAAACACAGGTACAAAACGCTTTGAGTCGCTTTGTAACAAGTTTTCGGACTCACGTAATTGTTTGCGTATAATCATCACTTGTAAACATTAGAATTCTCAGCTCTTCAGCCCGCTCAAGCAACCTGCACACAGAGCTGCTCCACACGAGGTCTGCCGATGAATTACCGCACTTATTTTGATACATGAGCCACATGTTACTTTGCTCGTTTATACAACGAGAATACCAGAAAAAAGATCATTTATATTATATATATCCGTGTTAGCTTTGTTAATGTAATTTGGGGAAATCAAAGCGCGCCCCCACAGCCACAGACACACTTCCTACCAGAAATAACGTTAACCACCTTTTGCGCTGGATCAGTTCTGCTCTAATTACAGTCAGAAAACCACAGACTCCGCCAATTCCCATTTTTGTCGCTTACAGGTTGGTCATTTATTGAGTAAAATTGTTTTTAAAGCTGACTATTAATTTTGCTGAATAAAACGTCAAAACGACCAAAAATATCAGCTCCAACAAACCAACAAACCCCATCGCCGACAGTCGATTTATTCGTCCAATCGCCCAACCCTAGTGCGAACCCTGATACACAGATACATGCCATACATACATCCTCACACGGACTCAAGATTCGTGCACGCGTGTTTACCTTGGGTAGTTTCAGACATTTCGATGACACGGCATATTCAATGTAGGCCTCTTCCTGTCCACTGCTGCCTCGTCCGCCCTCTGTATAACACACTTCCTGTGCTCTCAGCAGCATGGTGTCCAGATCCGCCATCCCATACACACACAGCGCCGAGCGACTGGTTGCTACAGGTGTGGAGGCTTGTCCGGCTGCCATGATGACAAACAGGGCAGGTTCACCTGAGTGGTTTCCTAACCACGCTGCCTGAGCCAGGTTGTATCCGCCATGACACAGCAGCGGCACCTCCACGTACGAGTAGAAGCTGCGATCGGAGATGCAGAGCCGCGAGGCGTAGGTCCGGTACTCCTTCTTGTGCCACATGTCCCGCCGAGAGAACAGGAAGTAGACGTGGTTGCCGTGGGCGACGGCTTTTACAAAGTGGTTGTTGTACTCAGAGTAACTTCCTACCACAAGTTTTCCCAGCTCCTCTTCCTGAGAAAATGCCCGGCGCGGCGGGACCACAGGGAACAGACGCCGCGTTGTAATTGGTGGGATGTCACCAGGGCCTTTGCTGGTGTAGCCTCGACCAACGAGCATCAAGCGCATAATGCCTCCAGCCCCGCCCCCCTCCTGCTTGTTTTCCGTGGTTATCACGAGGGCGACTGTGGAAACTCGCGGGTCGTTTGCAGCGACATACTGAGTGTCAACAGGGTTGGAGGTCTGATAGATGAGCTGAGAGATGTTGGTCAGACTCCTGCAGGAACAGAGAAGAAGAAATCAGCTTCCTGTGCCTCCTCACTAATCCTGCCTCACATGAGATAACTGTTCAGAGTACAGTGTGAGAAAATCTACTATGGCGTCACCATGGACACTGTGGTGAAGTCACACTGCACGCTGTATTACCTCTTGTCACAGATGCCTTGATAGAGCGAACCACAGACAATCAGACTCCCAGGCTCCGCCCCCTGTCCTGCCTCCATCAGCAGCAGCTTGTTGTGGTTGTGAGTGGGCGTGGCTGAAGGGCAGTCCTGGGGGACGATCGGCGGGAGGCAGTCCGGGGAGTCCAGGTGAGGGCCGGTCCTCACATGTGACATCACCTCCAGGTCAGATGTTAGCTGGTAGAGGTGGTCGACCCCACCCACATAAAGATGGCCGGTCCCTGGATCCAGCACCAGGTGAGACAGGGGGGTACCAAGCAGCTCCACCCATCGCACTGGCAGGTCAGCAGTCACATCAGCCGGGTGAGAGGGAGGGAGGAAGAAGAAGGGGAGGAGGAAAAGGACAGATAGGGGGATGGAGGAGGCCAACATGGCAGCTCCTCTTTACCTGCCGCAGGTGAGAAAGACAGAGAGACAGAAATTAAAATTCAGCTGTGCAGCTGGTTTCTTTTTGTCGTATCTTAGCCTCAGTATTACTGGCATAGCTTATTTATGTTTTTATCCAAAGTGCTCTGGCAGCTCTTTTTTCACACCAGCCGTAATTAGTTTGGAAGAATTGAAATGAGTGCATTTCCCCCATTTTGTCTGGTTTGTTTGTGCAGGTGTGAATGCAGCAATTGTCACCAGACGTTGACCAAACAAGCGGACCGAGACCTGGTTGAAAAACTGATCTCAGTACACTTCTAAAAAAGTCTGGTTAGTTCGTTTCGATCCAGCCTCAGACTGCACTAACTGCAGAAAACACTGCACATTTTTGGACTAACTCAGCTCCCCTCGGCCATTACGGAACAAGTAAGTAGTTATCCTGCAACAACAACAACACACCAGCATAAATAATCGCGAACAAACATGAAGAATGCAAACAATGTGACATCCAATGACCAACAACAAAAGCAACCCCTGCAGTTGCCCTCGTCTGTCTGTTAACATTCCTGGAGTTTACCGACATGACATTTCTGACCAATGAGAGACCGGTTCAGGATGTTCGATTTCGCTTCCCTCCCAGACACATCTGATCAATGAGTGAGGTTTTTTTTTTCATAACTATTGAGCCAATGCTCAGTGAAATTTAGCTGCATTTTGGTTCACTTCATCCTGTCATCAACTGACTTGGACCAGAGCAAATAAATAGGTGTGAATGTAAACCAGACCAGCCAAAAATAAATAAATAAATTCAGTTTTCGCATCTGGTGCACACCGGGGAAGCGGACTAGAAGCGAATTGAAATTAGAAGCGAAAACGCAAACCACAATTCTGGGTTTAGCGTCTTGCTTCCAGAATTCAGCTCCAGACACTGAGGAAACATTTGTCCGCTGTAGCAAAACGATACACATCGATTTCAGGATGTGCCCCATCAGTGATCATGTTGTTGTTGTCGCGTGACAAAACAGATTGAACGTGCCCCACAACTTCAGCTCTGCGCGACTGTTGCTATCGATGGAGCTGCAGTGGAGTCTACCGCATCGTTACAGCGCCCGTTCAGAGCGAGCTGACTGTTTGACTCGTGGCGTTGAATCAAACAAGTGCCAGTTTGCAATAGCTGCAACTAGCAGTCTACTACAAACAGTTGATGAGGTATGGAGATGGAAAGGGCGGGGCTAAAGTGCAGGGGCACGGCAAGCCATGACCAGGGGAGTGTGTGTCAGTCTCTGCTGTTGACAGTTCTCAATGCCCATGTGCAGTTTTAGATTGACTGAGCAACCTTTCAAACCTCAGTTTCAAAGATGAGCGTAGTCAAAGGTCAAAGGTGTGGCAACAGTGGTGACAGTAAATGTGGAAAGTTTATTTGCTGCAAGGCAGGTTGCACCTCTGAGATCATATCACCACACGACGAAATTCAGTTTGGCAGCAATCAGTCTCACTTACAGCTTTTTAAAGCAGCGATTTAGAAGAATGTTAGTGTTTGGGCCACTGTTAGGAACATCCTGTGGTCTCTGGATGCGAGTGTGTCCGATTCAGCCGACAGAAACACCTCTCAAGCAGACTGAAAGCCATTCTCTTCGGTAATGAAGGAAAACACGACCAAAAGAAAAGCTGAAATGGTATTTTCATCCTTTAGCAAGTAGCAGATTAACAACTCACTACGAGTTTTAATAGTTTAAACATTTAGACATCATACAGACATTTTGTTAATAAAATGTCTGAACATAGGGAAACATGCCATCACCACATTCCTCCCACAGGTCGAGTTTCCTGTTGTATCAACAGAAGGATCTCCTTTTATCTTCAGAGACAGAGAGCACCGAGCTGAGCCGTGATCGTATGTGATTTGCACTTTTCCCTCCCTGCAGTCGCGCTGAGCCGTGACTGGCTCAGATAAAGTTGAGGGACATTTGTCTGTTTCTGAATTATGATCTTTTCCACCTGAGCAGGTGACGCTCGGCCCTTGCAGACGCTCTCTGCAGTGTTTCTCCGAGTCTCTGTGCTCACTCTCTCTTTCTCTCTGAAGTTATTAATAAAATATTTTGCTGCTTCACACTTTTCATCTGACGGTCAAACTGTAGTTGCCTGTAGTAACGTCGCCATGGCAACCAACCCGTATCCACGGCAACACAGTGAAATGACTTAAACCTCCAGTGAGTTGGTTTATGACAGAACGGAGACTGAATGGGTTTTTTTTAACTGGTATCAAACTAGTTTCTTTTCGCTCTCTTCCTCTGTTTTCTGTTTTGAACTGTAAAAATATTCTTTGAAATCAATCCTGCTTTTCAGATTATAAACCCCTTAGGTGTTGCTGACCTCCAAGTTCTTTCCTCCGGTGCCCCCTCAGTGTAAAACTCCAATGCTGTTCACACTCCAGCGATCCTGTGAATCAGACTCCAGCAGTAATCTGGTGATCTGACACAGCTTGGCATTTGAATGATCAACTCGTTTGTCAAATCTCTTCTTCACCTCTAACTTGTGGCGTGCCCCAGGGTTCAGTTCTAGGACCAATCATTTTTTTCTTTTTATGTGCTTTTTTGGGGGGGTTTGACAGGTTTAAACCAGAAATCCACCACAAAGCTCCATTTATCACCCCTACAGAATGAGATCATATTTCTCCTTTTGCACATCTGTTTTACTTAACTTTGTGGATCTTTGTACATTTCACAAAGCCCTTTATGAGTCCAGGTCATCAGACATTTCTATCTTTGAACCCGTCGATAATCTCTCTGCTGGTGAATGTTATTTGTATCTTATTGTGTTCATGTACACCTTAAATTTGTACGTAATAGTTCCAGCTCTCCTGAAGGACTGAAAACATTGTGAGGCTGTTGTAACTGCTTTCAAGGAATGTTAAAAAAAAAAAAAAAGATTTAATTTCTAATAATATATTTGTTCTGCAATGAACAGTGCTGTGTCTAGGGGGCCTAATAACCTTAAAAACAGGCTGACAGAATTTTTTTTACAGTTTCTCTCTAACACAGAACACTATTCATCTCTCTCTCTCTCTCCTGTTTCACACAAGCTCTCTCTACCCTCTCTCCCTCCTGCTGTGTGTTGGTTCAGACTGAACCTCTGAACACTTGCAGTTCAACTTGCCCAAATGCATGCTGGGAAACACCCAGAGAGGCCTCGGGACACACACACACACACACACACTCTCTCTCACACACACACACACTGTGTAACACATTCATGCTTTAACATTTCCATGGAAATACAGAGCATCCTGTCTGTCTTTCTGTCTGTATGGTAATAACTTCCTCCTTCAGCCTGATGGAGAGAGGGGGGTAGAGGGGGTATCATCAATAATTCATAGAGCTGAATGGAAAGAGAGACAGAAAGAGAGACAGACAGACAGGGGGAGAGACGGGTAGCTGAAGACTGTCAGAAGGTAAAATGTTTAAGAGTTTAAAGTTGGAAGAAAGAAGAGGAGAGCAGTTATGAGAAGGACAGAGGAAGGACAAGACAGAGAGAAAGACGGGTTATGGGGGAAATGTGTGTGTGTGTGTGGGGGGGGGGTTGTCGGGGGTTAGGGTGTATGTAGAGTGCTGAAGGCGACGGAGCGTTAAAATCAAAAATGAGGAAAAAGACACACAGAGAGAGAAAATACATTCATGTTTCATCTGCTGAATTCAGATCAGTTCTCTGTCAGTCTCTATGTTTTTATTTCAGACTCAAAGGACTCTGAGGATGAACGGGCCACACCCATTCAGTCTTTAGTATTGTGTGTGTGTGTGTGTGTGTGTGTGTGTGTGTGTGTGTTCGTGTGTGTGGCAGCTGGTGTATTAACACAGAACAGAGCAGTTGTCGGTTGAGGTCAAAGGTCAAACATCCATTGTTTGCGCTCAGTCTCACCTCAGACTCGGTTTTAATCTCTCCTTGATGACCTCGTCATTTAAAGACATAGATTTTCAACGTCTCCGTCGACCATTCTGTATGAAAACTATAAACCAAATGTTACACTGCAATATCGTCCGTGACTTGTCCAAACATCCCCACCCATCGCAGCATGTGACCACGCCCACCACGGTCCCATAATTCACACATCCTCATTCAGGAACTACAACCTCTCGAGGACCAGCTGAACCCAAACAAGGAAACCAAGGACCTCTGGACTGCTCTCCGATTGGCTGTCAGCTATCAATCAACGTTCAGATCAACAGTTTAACCTCCAGGTGAATTAACCTGCAGGTAACCATAGCAACAGAAAAAAAAGCTGCGGATGTGTGTGTGCAATGAAACATTCAGCAGTTTACTTTATTAAACAGAGCAGTTTGTACTTCACTTCTCATTTCTCTCTCCCTCCCTCACCCTTTTTTCTTTTTCTCTCTCTATCCCTCCCCCTTTTTCTCTCTCTAGCCCCCCCTCTCTATATGTAAATGAAGGACAGGCTGCTTTCAACACATCAAGCTGATGATTAC
>JAQLOL010000002.1:27760736-27774409 GCA_029783665.1 Naso thynnoides | reverse complement strand
TCATATGATTATTAATAGCATTTTAACTTAGACAAATAAGTGCGCAAAAGTTCCAGAAAGGTAAGAATTGCTTTAATGACAAAAAAAAAGAAAAAAAATCCATGTAACACCGGATCGAGGACGCGTTGTCTAATATCGCCGTATTGCACACGCCTGCTGTGACCACCTGAATGAGGCCATTTGAACCGTGACGGACTGGTTATTAATCCGTGATGAGACTGAAACATGAGACGGTTTTCAACAGTCTGAGGTGGGATGTACACTGTCAGTGGACTGAGGAGAAAACACGGCGTCTGACAGATGAATCACGTGTCACTCTGACGGCGTGATCGATGAATAAATTCATATGTTACGTTACGCAGATGGGCCGAGGGTCACATCATCAGCAGAGGCAACGCAGACTAAATCAAATAATTTAAAGTTGATCACTTTTACCCTGAAACCTCTGAACAGGTCACACACAAATATTGTGTGTGTGTGTGTGTGTGTGTTTGTGTGTGTGAGTGTGCGTCAGTATTTCTCAGTGTTGCGTCATCAGAGACTCATCAGCAAATATTTGAGTAACTAACAGCTCTGATCTGCCTTAATGTCAGAGGGACAAGTTGTGTTGCAGACTGAGAGCTGAAGAGATCTGAGCATTAAACACTGTAAATATTCATAAAAACGATGATGAAAATGGGGGATTCAGTTGGAGCTATCGCTGCTTTGTACCTAAACTGGTCGAATGTGATAACACCGTTTCAACTGGTCCACCTGTGAAAGACACTGGTTTAACTGGTCCAATGCGGGAAACCCTGGTTTAATTGGACGACTGTGGAGGACCCTGGTTCAATGAGTCCTGGAATGTGTTTCTTGTTGGTATGTGTGTAGTTGTGTATGTGTGGTGTGTGTGTGTGTGTGTGTGTGTGAGTCTAAATACAAGCTATCTTCAAGCTTTCCACTTCCTGAACAAACTCCCAGACTGACAGACGTATGAACTGTGCGATTCACCAGAGGCGCGTTTCTCTTCACATCCACTCTAATTTGCAAACCAGTCTCAGAGTTTAAATTTTATTTTCTCTGCAAAGAATTAAAAATTGAACCCTCCAAATAGGCCACCAGTCGATTTAATACCCATTAAACCTGACCCTGAAATGCACACACACACACACACACACACAAACGCACACATGCACACACAATAGTGCACAGAGTCAGTAGATTAGGCTGCCTGCCTTCATTCACTAATCTGGGGAGTTAATCTGATGGTTGTAACTCTGCAAACTGAGACAGTATAGAGCTGTAATCTGCATATATAACACACAGAGACACACACAGTGACACACACACACACAGTGACACACACAGTGACACACTCAGCCATATGTGCAGCAGTCTTTGGGCTCTGATGCATTTTTTCCTCCCCTGGCTTTAACACATTTGAACGATGTGAATCAGCAGTTCTGCGAGGAAAACTTCCTGCCTGTCATAAACTGGGTTTCCATCTCTCTGTTTCTGCGCGACTTTTGAAGTAGTACGTCAGAAAATTTTAAAAAAACAACAAAAAAAATCATCTAATTACGCTGACGTCTTTCCACTTTCCCCATAACGCCCGGCAACATGGTTGCTAGCAACAACAACAGATACGTGTGGACCGATGAGGTTTACATTTTATTACGGTCATGTTACGGTACGTTGCCCATACCGCCACCTTCTGAAAAACCTGGTGTAGTTTATCTGCGCCAACCCCTTGATGGGAACGTACCTAATTCACTTTTCTGTTTTTTAATGAGCTTTCAAAAGATTTGCTTCTCATTGAGATGGAAACCAGGCTAGTGACATCATCCTAGGCTCCGCCCCCTTCAGAACACACAGCAATAACCAGTGTTATCAAAGATAGGTCAGTTATACAAGATCCCCCACTGTACGCTGTGCCAATGGTGTGAAATGGTACATACACTTCCTGTCTCCTAAGTGGGCGGAGTCACGTCTCCCATGGAGACAGTCAGGAGCCACCATCCCTCCGCCTCGTCTGGAAGTGTTAAAATGTCGTGTGAATGGATTAAAGCAGATGGATTTTGCGTCGCATGATATTTGTCTGATGTAAGTTCGAACTTTTTAATTCATGGTTTCACCTATAAGAACATTTAAATTGTGAAACAAGGCGGGAAGCTCCGGTTCACAGATCTCATGAGAGTGTGTTGCTGAGACAGAGACACGTCTGGAACAAAGTTAATTTTCTCCTGATTTGTGTGTCTGAAAAATGACATTTGTGTGTCAGAATGTTCAGAAGATATGTGTCTGTGAAAAATGGGTCCAACATTTATCTTGGTGACTTTGGGTGAAAGAATTGATCAAAATCTGTGATCAGGATCATTTCTCCTGTAAGAATGAATGAACTCAAGAGTGCTTCTAGTCTCCTAAAGGGGCGGGGCTATGGCGAAAAACCATGTGACGCTGACACAGGAAATGAACGCTCAGTGAGACGTCTCACTTTCTCTTAGCCGTCTCTGGTTTAATCAATCTGTATATCATTTGATCTATTCCTATTCAACTGAGAATCAAAGATCAGCAGATGAAAAAACAACGAGATATTTTGTTATTCACTTCTTAACCTGACAGAAAATTAATAACAGTCCGTTTTTCAAACATTTGATTCTATGATGGAGTTATAAAAGAAAAATTAAGAAAATCGACCTGGGGCTGAACTCTAATATTTATATTTACTTTAATATAACAAATAAAACTGTTTTTCATTTTCTGATTTTGAATTTTCAACTGAATACAAAAAGAAAAAAAATGACAAATGGATCAACAAACAAAGTGCTGAAAGCTTCACAGCCTATAGAAACTTTTCAGTGAGAAACACTGAATGTAAAAACTGTTGCTTGAAGGTGAGACGTGAAATCTGATCCAGACGGACTAACACGTTTATTAATACCTCAAGAAGTTTAATATCACAAAATATTGTATCTGTGATGAAAGGGTTCATGTTATAACGTCGTTACTGGTAAAAAGAGGCTGCACGTGTTTGATTGGCCAGCACCAGGTTCAACTTTGTTCCTGGACTCCGAGTTCTTGAAATGAATGAGTCTGACAGCTGTTTCCTGTCAGCTGAGTCCCATTCTGACTGATCACAGGTCTGTTTGTGGAGTCTCTCTGATGACACGCACAGTTACATGTTAACGTCTTCATCTGACCTCTGCAGCACAGAGACGACCATCTAATGAGACTTTAACTGCTTTTTACATCTAAATTGTGTGTGCGTGTGTGTGTGTGTGTGAATATATTTGTGTTTCTAAGTTGGGGGGTGTAACTAATGCCAGTGACTGAAGACAGCTGCACTCCAAGATACCAATTATACACACACACGCACGCACACACACACACATGCGCGCGCGCGCGCGCGCACACACACACATACAGTAACACTCTGTGTAATCTTCAGTGTGATGGCAGTGACAACACATTATTCAACAGTCTGTAATCTGAACGGGTTTAAAGGAGCAGTCTCACACTGAGATGAAGCCTGTCTCACTCCTCTCTGTGTGTGTGTGTGTGTGTGTGTGTGTGTAGTGGTTTTTGTTACTTATTTGGGACCTTCTCTAGCATAAACACTTACTGTGTGAGGACCGATAGTCCTCATGGGGACCAAAGACTGGTCCTAGCGCGGCATGATTTAATTTCTGAGGTCCTGGTTGAGTTTGAAGGTGAGGTATGAATGGAGGTAAGGTTAAGGTTCGGCTGTACAAATGAAGGAAGTCGACGGGTGCATCTCCAGTCTCTTATTTGTCACTTCTCGCTCATCGATCCTCGCTTGAACCGGAAGTTATTTTGGCGCCCCATCTTGAGGACCATCCCAAGTCTCTTATTTGAGCACTGAGGGTTGAGGAGCGATGAGCGATGATACACGAGACCATCCTCCGTGAAAGTCTCCCAGCTCAACGATCAGGTATAGAAACTCCGCCTCCACAGCTGGAGCGCTTGAACAAAATGGTGGGGAAGTGATTCAACTTTAAGTGGCCCACATTCACTTCTTTGCAATGAATTGATTCAGACGAGCTAACAAATACGTGACGATATTTCACCACAACATCATCGTTTTTTTTACTCTGTATGTATTACTCCAGATCAACGCTAACGCGCTGCCATGGCAACTCAGGAGCGTTACAGATGACGTCACATTACCGAGATGGGCCACAGATGGGGGTCAGGAAGTGATTTCTGAATGGAGAAGTGCTACCAAAATGCCAAAAAGTTTTGTGCTGTTTTGGCTGTACCAACTGATTGGATGAGGAGAAAAAAAAAAAAAAAAGCGACTTTTGAGTTCTGAAGGAGGCAACTCGTAAAGGTGAGAAATTTAAAAAGCTCACAGAGGAACAGCGACAGGCATGGATTATGACTCTTCATCTAAAGTCTGGAGGAGCAGAGTCAGACATCGTGCGTGTATGCAGTGACCACGTCGTGAAAGGTAAGGCTGCAATCATTTTGATACTTAACATTACATATCTGACTAAACTACACAAAAATACAGACCAGAGTGCCGGAATTTAATGTTACCAAACGTACTTTGAATTAGACATAGCCATCAAAACAACTGTTGCTGTGTGTGAATACCGAGAAGCTCCAACAACACAACTTCACACACCACAGGATTATCTTATGGTCACAGACACGGCGTCCTTAAGTTTTCCAACATTTCTGACGCTGTGCAAAAAGATTAAATCGTCCGTAGATAATGACAGAAAATGACAAGCCCTCCTTCCCCCTGACGCTAACGTTACTAGCTCACGCTAAATGTGGCTGGCATGGAGCTTTGCGACGTAATTCAACGGGCCCTGGATGATTTTATCACGCAGACCCGACGTCGTGAAGTTTCCCAACCTGTGTAGGACCTCCACAACTAATACAATGCAGTAAATGAGTATATCGGCCATCATTCAGGACAGAAAGTGGTGAGTCCCCCCCACCCAGAGCGTGCTGGCGCAGCAGCAGCCTGCGTGCACCGCGTTACCAAGGCAACAGTGAGAGTTTAATCCTGGGCGAACTGTTTTTGTTGGTGGAGCCAAATAATTTACTTAAATAATCTGTTTTGTCACCTATCTTCAACAAAAGCAATATCACACTCTGCGGCCTTGTGCCTACGACCAAATCACAGCCGCGACCATATGACAGTACAACATCACTTGCTGTATATTTTCTTTAATATGTGCTGATATTAAACAGTTTTTCAAGGCTGGAAAAAATATTTGGAATAGTAATTTAAAATGGTGTAATCGTGTAGTTTGTCCAGCAGAGGGCAGTCCATTATTTAATTGGTAATAAGTAAAGTGTTAACTTCTTATTGCACTGATGTTTGGAATAAAGTTTGTCATATATCCTGCCTTCAGTGCATATCTTTATCACACGTATTTGAGAATCACACTCAAAATGTTATTCATAAAATATCAGCCGATATATCGGATATCAGATCTTTCTTACTCCCTGATACTGATATCAGCATCTGCCCCCAAAAAACTCACATCGGTTGGCCCTTATTTTTAGTGTTTTTAATTTTCTCTGGTCCTTCAGGCTAGTCTAGACTATTTTAGCCTAGCTTAGCACAAACAGGCATTCATTTAGACAGATGGAAAAACGGACAGACGGATAGACAGGCAGAAAAAAAACCAGATATTTATAGTCAACAGACAGACAGATAGAAATGGGCCGAGAAAAGGGAAACACAGAGACATTAAATACAGCTTATTTTACTACACAGGAGGAACTTCCTCCTTCATTACAAACAGCAGGACACACATGCACGTGCGCACACACACACACACACACACACACACACAGAGTACCCTCTACAGTCATGATTACCGGCTGTCATCTTTGTCTCTGCGCAGTCACAGCAGCAGCAGAGCCTCATTCTCCCGTTCCTCAAACAACCGCACATCTAAAATGAGTTTTAATGTCACCGAGTGACAGCAGCGACTTTAAATTGTCAAGTTTCACAGAACAAGTTAGCTTGACACCCCCCCCCACCAGAATTTACTCACTGTTCATTCCAGCAGATTAATGAATAACTAACCAGGATAAATGAACCAAACACTGGTCTGAGCTCAAGCAGCAGAATCTCAGGCATGTTAGAGGTTGTGGTCACCAGATGTCAGCAGAGACGCGATCGGATCACTTGTGACAGATCCGAGGTCAGTTTCTGTAAAATATGCTGATGGTGTTTTTCTGATGAATAATCTGACTGGATCCAAATCAACTCCATAACTTTTCACAGTAAACTACTACATGTCAAAGTGATGCATTCAAGTGCTGTTGCAGTTGTTGATCACACATCATGCACGGCACTAGATTCTGTACAAAAACAATAATTATAGCTGCTGTAACAAACACTGAAGCTCTGTTCTGTCAATAACGCTTTTCCAATCAGCTGAACGTGTCATTTTGTTCCTCTTTGTACACAGACCGTTTAAATAAAGCATCTCTGTTGAAGCCTTACTGTTCATTAACTCTGTTCACCCCAAGCCTTTCAATAAAGTTCATTTAAATTCACTCCTTTTGTTCAGAAAATCTTTGTTAGCAAAGCTCATTTCAATAAAGACTCTGTCAAAGCCTGGAGCCTCAATAAAACTGTTCAAACTGCCGCTGAAAAGATTCTGTTTTCAATAAAGTTAAATCCATGGTCCAAGCAATACCAAGCAGGCCTTGAACACATCTCATCGGACCACTGAGTGATGTCAGCCGATGGAGGTCTTGGTTGTGTTTAGTTAAAATTGATTAATATCTAACAAATTTAAAAACCGAATGAATTGTGGTAATACACAACACAAAGGCTCACAGTGAATAACATTAAGCTAACACTACAACTTTTGGATGTAACCCCTAAAACTTAAAAAAACCCTCAAAACCAGAGGGAAAAAAACAACAACTCCAAAACATACGAGTAAAACAGTCAAGCAAAACTCAAAACAAGTAAAAACTCCGTAAAAATCTTGAAATTTGTTCAGTTCCCAAACTTGGCCGTGTACTGTATCCTCTGCTACTCTCCCACACTGTAGAGGGCGCTGTGCATAATCCACAGCAGCACACTGAAGGCGGCTAACAGACAAATGTGTAGTTTTCGTTAAAAGCTTCACATTTGCTTCTTGTTTTCAAGCTGCCTCCTCGTTCTTCTCTTCTGTGAATATGTTGTTTATTTAACCGTTGGTATGTTTTGGATGCACACAGAAGAGGAAGTGATGAGCTCGAGCAGCTGAACAATGGCATGTTTCAGACTTCATCCACTGTTTCAAAAGTCGGTATTCGTGCAAACATCACCAACCAACTTCAGAAGTCTGAAACTCATTCAGATCAACGCATCCACGCTAACCCCTGGGCCGTCTGTACGACGCAGCTGCTGCACACTGTCACTGCCAGTAAAGTTCAAACTGTCCTGGAGAAGAGGGCAGAACCAAAGAGAAAGTAAAGAAAGACAGGAAGTCAGCTTGTTGTCACAGGAAGTGTGCTTCTGTCTGAAGCTGTGGATGGGAAACGCGCACACACACAGTCATGTTTCCATCTCTTCACAGGACATGACACAGCCTTGCAATAATTTCCTGGAGACAAACCTCTCAATAACTGTAACCACGTCTTACTCAAACCTTACAGAATTTTTAAATATTTTTTTTAAAGAAAATTTAAAAAAAACTTTCAGTAGCTGTTTTAGTGGCTCCTGGTTGACTGGTTCTCTAGCAGCTGGTGTGACTGGTTTCTTGCTGACTGGTTTCTGGATGACTGATTCTCTGGCTGACCAGTTCTACGCAGCTGGTTTGACTAGTTCCTGGCTGTCTGATTTCTGGCTGACTGGTTCTCAGCTCCTGGTTTGACTGGTTCTTTGGCTGACTGGTTCTCAACAGTTGGTTGATTGGTTCCTGGTTAACTAGTTCTCAGCAGCTGGTTGACTGGTTCCTGGCTGGCTGGTTCTCATGCTGGTTGGTTCTCAGCAGCAGGTTGATTGGTTCCAGGCTGACTGGTTCTCTGGCTGGCTGGTTCTCAGCAGCAGGTTGATTGGTTCCAAGCTGACTGGTTCTTAGCAGCTGGTTGACTGTTCCCTGGCTGTCCGATTTCTGGCTGACTGGTTCTCAGCTCCTGGTTTGACTAATTCTCTGGCTGACTTGTTCTCAACAGTTGGTTGACTGGTTCCTGGCTGACTGGTTCCTGGCTGACTGGTTCTCAGCAGCTGGTTTGACTGCTCCCTGGCTGACTGGTTCTCAGCAGCAGGTTAATTGGTTCCAGGCTGACTGGTTCTCAGCAGCTGGTTGACTGGTTCCAGGCTGACTGGTTCTCAGCAGCTGGTTTGACTGTTCCCTGACTGACTGGTTCTTTGGCTGACTGGTTCCTGGGTGACTACTTCTCAGCAGCTGGTTGACCAGTTCCTTGGTGACTACTTCTCAGCAGCTGGTTGACTGGTTCCTGGCTGACTGGTTCTCAGCAGCTGGTTGACTGGTTCCTGACTGACTGGTTCTCTGGCTGACTGGTTCTCTGCAGCTGTTTCTGGTTCTTCAGGCGTTCTGACTTCACTTCAACATCAAAGAGAATATTTCATCACAGCCAATTATAAACACACACACACATCTTGGAATAACTACCATTCTGAGGTCCCTCTCTGCTCCCCGTCAGCTACACTCCCCATTACCACGGTTACCACAACCGTCTCCATGGAAACCTCGACCCTCAGAGCGACACGCCTGGCTTTAACCATGAAGACAGTTTTATTATTCTCTGTCCAGTTTTTTATGTTGTCCTGCTGTCTGGACTCACAGTGTTGGAGCTGATGCAAGTTCTCCCCCTAAAACTAAACAAGCTCCTGATCATCTCACTTTTAACTACTCAACTGAACGGCTGCTTGAGCTGCAAGGCCTAAAGGCTGACCAAAAAAAAAAATAAAAACATGCAAACAAACAAAAATCAACAGACTCACTTTTCACACACTAGGAAACAAAAGCAGCATCTCCGCCTTTGTGTTCATTTAACAGCTGGACAGCTACTTAAAACATGAGACACAACTGGTGCCATTACTTTCCATAAGTTACATTCCGTACTCACTCCATAAAAACAAACCAAAGCTACATCACATCACGTCCACTTAGCTTCACAGAGAACAATGAGGGCAGAGGACGTCACTGACGCTGTGAAGCTGTAGCCGCAGGAGAATCGCTGCATTTACTTTAAAGAACAATTGTAAAAGTCCTAATATGATGAGTCAACCTGGTCTGTTTGAAAAAACTCTGAATGGGTGCGAAGTAACCAAGTACAAATACTTTCTTTTTGTACTTAAGTAGATGTTTTTATCTGATTTTTTTTAGCTTGAGTACTTATTTTCCTGACAGCTTTGTGCTTTTCCTCTCTACATTTGAACACAAATATCTGAACTTTCTCCTCGTTACATTTTCCAAACAGGCTTGTTACTTTAGTTTGATGCTTTTGTCTCTTGGAGCTCAGGACGCTTTACCAACACAAAATGTTTCTGTTTGACATTCTGGGAATGAGACTCAACAATCAACTCATTTTCCCTCAGGAACAGCTCGGACAAATCCGACTGATTCCACCTAAGTTTAACAGTCTTTGCATTACATTAACATGACGTGAGCCTGATACTTTGGGTACATTTCACAACCTGTACTTTTTTACTTTTACTTGTGTAAAAAAGTTGAATCAGCACTAGAGTGTTATTTTATACAAGTATGTGTACTTACATTTAACCAAAGAATGTGTGTACTTTTGCCACCGCTGACTCTGAACAAGATGAAATGGCAAAAGTTTTTGTGTTTGACCAATCAGCAGCACTCAGTCCTGCACAATTCATCCTGATAGGTTCAGGACATCCGCACAGTCTGACCCACAAAGGAGACTAAATTTAGAGTCAGGTTCCTGCGGGGAAAAAAAGGTAGGGGTCCTGGAAAGTTCTAAGATCCTTTACTTAAGTAATAATAGAAGTACTTAGATGTGAAAAACACACTGTCACAAATAAAGGTATTAAAACATTAAAAGGAAAGAATTATTAAAAAAAACTTAAATATCAAAAGTATCAAAAGTACAAGTACTGAAGCATTAGAAAGGATATGATATGATGAGCCTCACGTAAAGCTGATTTCTGTTATTGATTATTCTGCACATTTATTTTCAAAGTGACATCTTTGTTTTGTTTGAAAATCCACAGACTCACACTGACACGTATGAAACCTGATGAAGCAGTAGGACATTATTTTACGAGTGTACCAATAATATTTTATTGTCAGCATTTTTTTTATCAGTCATCAGTTACTTTAGCTGTCAGATAATGAAGTATTCACTGAAGTAGCAGCATGTAACATTGTGTATTTCAGAGAGCAGAGAGTAAATATACTGATACTGTGAACAGGTGACTGTCCTTGAAGACGAAACGATGTGTCCTTTTTTCAAACATGGTTTCCAGAGAAAATGAACTGAACAAAACGTTGTCGATATTTTCTACCAAACATCCTGAAAAAGTTCCTGTGATGAAAGACAAGCTGCAAAACTACACAAAAAGTGATGATTCCACCCTCCTGTCTGTCTGACAGGCAGTGAGACAGCTAGTTAGCTGGGTTTGTGTGTGTGTGTGTGTGTGTGTGTGTGTCTCCACAGGGAGCGATCGAGAGAAACCAGCTTCTTTATGGATTATTAATATCACCTCCAGCTACACACAGCCAGTGTGTGTGTGTGATCTCACACGCACACGGAGAGGGAGAGGGGAGGTGTGTGTGTTGGGGGAAGTTCAAGGAATCGGGGGGGTGGTATGCGTACTCGGGGGAGGAGGGGGGGGTGTGTCTCAGCTGTTGGTGTGATCAAGGACGCTTCATTCACACTCCAGTCAACAGCACTCATGTGTGTGTGTGTTAGCATAATCTGCTCGAAGGCCACACCCTAATCCAGGATCAACAATAGACCCCCCCGCCTTACCGAATCCCCCTACTCTCGTCTTTGTGAGTTTCTTGTTTGTTTCAACTCGTCCTCCACTTGCCCTACAAAGAACTCCCCCCCAAGCCCCCCCCACCACCACCACCACCACCACAAACATACACACACACCGTCCTGTCAGTTCAGGTTCAGGGTGTCAAAAAAAACAACAAATACGAAACACTGAAACAGAAGACGGCGAGTGTGTCAGTGCTGAAACAAAGTGAGCTCTGCTTCCTGATCACTGAAACAAAAGCACTGCAATATTTTCATCGGAGATGATTAGCTTATGATTAGACACACACACACTCACACACACACTCACACACACACACACACACACACACACACACACACATAGGGGATGGGTCTAGAAAAGGTGGCCTTAAAATTGTCCACATTATCACTCACCTGGACAGCTTACACCTGACTGAGGAGCCTACGCCAGTAAGAGCTTTTTTTTTTTTGTCTTTTTGTGCCTTTCATTTTGTACATAGCTGAAGAGTAGACAGGAAACAGGGGAGAGAGAGAGGGTACAAGATGCAGCTAAGGGTCACAAGGTGGAATTGAACCTGCGGCTGCTGCAGCAAGAACACAGCCTCTGTACATGGGGTGACCTCTCAGTAGTGTCGTAGTCAAGACTGCGCCAAGATCCGAATGTGCCGAGATTGAGACAAGACCAACACTTTAAGGAGTCGAGACCAAGTAAAGACCAAATCAAAAGCAGGGTGAGTCCGAGTCAAGACCGAGACCATTAGACAACTTTGCTCTGGTTTCAAGGTGGCGACAGAAGTTGAATGTTTTCCCACTTGTCTCAGTAAGTATTGCCTTGTAGAACCTGCAACCTGCCAAGTGATTTCTACTGTACGTTGTTTTGCATCTGAATTCTCTGTGATTAAGGTAGCCAAACTTAGACAAATCAAAAAATCTAACTACAAACGACATTATTTGCTACACTGAAGAAGAAAGTTTTACATTCGATTACAGCAATTATGTTAACAAATTAATTCATTGTGGTCTTGACCAAAAAGTGGTCTTGAGACTGGTCTCACTAGTGTTGTAGTACTCAAGATTCGGTTGTGGTCTTGAGACTAGACCACGAGCGAATCTTGAGTACTACAACACTACTTTGCAAGCCATAAACTGTGTTGGAGTTGGAGCTGATAAACACAGAGCATTAGACTTTCACATCAGGAACTGCAACGAAGAAGGGGGTAAAGAAGTCGGAGGAGAGGGTCTGTGTGACCGCTGAACCGTTGGTGAATTGTGGAAATGCAAGTTTACCAAGTGGACCAATCACAATTGTTGCAGTCCACGTTGCTGAAACGTGCAGTTACATTTCTGGGGAGGTGGACGTCAAGCAAATGTGTTGGCTACGGCGCAGGGCCCACAGCTACACAAAGGCTAAACTGCCACTGAAATAAGAAACACAACTACCTATAAAAGCTCTTCTGTCCACAAGACAGAATCAACATGACACTTAGAGAACGGTACAAATGGAAAAAAGTACCGTATAAATAATGTGATAGAGCTGAAAGATATAGAATCCAGTCCCTTAAAAAAGTTTCCTGCTGACATTGGCTCAATATTTGGACACCATGCAGATCAGACCAACCCGGACGACCTCACGACCTCAGTCTACCATTAACCCTCAAGGGGTTCCATCAGCCGTCCGTTGCCCTACGAACAAGTCCAACTGACAATATTCCTGCAGAGAACTGCAGGAGGGAGGCTCGGACTCATTAGAATGCCAACAGCACTTCAGAGATGTAAATATAACTGTCATTTTTGAAAGCAAGGGCGACCGGGCCATCTGTAACAGTGGAGGCAAGGCTAGGTTCAGGCCGGTGTTAACATTTTCAAACTGGTTTGATATTAAGTCAAATACCAGACCAGACTGCTAAACCAGACATTCACCAGTAGGTGCCGCATGTCACTAAGCCAACTAAGCTGATTGACACAAAGTGCTTTTGTCGCGACAGCCAATTAGCATTGAGCTTCTTCCAGCCTCCTTAGGCCTCATAGTAAGGATATTTATGATCATCTACAATGATCTACAGCAGGCCTACTCAAATGGCGGCCCGCGGGCCAACTCAAGCCCACAAATGAAGTCAGACTGGCCCACTGATCAACTTCCAAAAATGTAGTTATAAATAAACCTGTGATTGATTGACATTTTTGCCACAGAAACTCCCTCAAAACAGCAGAGAGTGCTCCTGTCAATACAGAATATCTTTGATCCCCTGCAGTCTGCAGCAGCCTTAACGTTGTATAGGGACGGAGATCTAAACCTGGTTCCATATCTTCCAAAAACCTCAAATCAATAACGTCTGAGCTTAAAAAAACTGCTATCGAGTATAGTGGGTTCTACAATTTAATAAGTCAATCATTTAAATCAAACCACTTGTACACAAACATACATCACCTGTCTAATACAGTTGCTAGGTATGGCTTCAGGTTACCCCCTTTCTCCTGGTGCTACTAGCTAATGCTAACAGCTGTGGGTCTTGACAATGTTACCCTGGGATTCCACTGGACGTGTTTGCGTTCCGGCATGGCTCTGCTACGTGTTTGCTCTGTGCTCCGCTGTCCCTCAGCACCTACCCCCTGCGTTCAGGCTGCATTTCGAGACTATGAGATTTGAAAACATCTGACTTGTTGACTGGATGCTGGTGGTTCCTTGTCTGAGGATCCAGGCTGGGTAATGTTGGTCCCAAAGTTGAAAAGTATTGTCCTTGCTG
>JAQLOL010000002.1:27745249-27757063 GCA_029783665.1 Naso thynnoides | reverse complement strand
AATGTTTCTCTGCTATACTTATGTAATGATGTAATGTTGGCAGAGGTGACTTTTAAATTAACTTTTGTCGTTAAAAAATTGCAGTGTGTGTGTGTGTGTGTGTGTGTGTGTGTGTGTGTGTGTGTGTGTGCTGGAATGTCAGCTATTCAGAATGTGGCTGCGGGCTGAGCCGTGCTGTGCCAGGACAGGCTGGGAACACACATACATACAAACACACTCACACACACACACACACACTCATGCAGAAAGAGACAGTTTCGGTGTCGGACTCAGACACGACACGATCAGACGTACACTGAAGACCTGACAGAATATTCACACTCAAGACTTCACCAACCAGACATCGTTACAGAAATCCCTGTTTTAAAACTCACTGGTTTGCAGCCTCCACCGCGGTGTGTTTAACGGCTGTGACAGTTTGAACCGACAAACCGACTCAGAAAACTTACATTACACTAAACAGATGAAGCCGAATCGAAGAACGTCGCAACACGCTTCTTTAACACACGTCAAGTTATTTCTTTTTTGGAGTACTGAGAGAAAGAAAAGCGAAAAGATTTAAAACGGTCAGATTCCTAACGCGGTCTGGCGCGTCGCTGTCAGACACGCCTGACTCACACACGCTCCTTCCTTCCTGCAGCGGCAGGATCTCGGGACAAGTTGGAGACGTGAAAACGGGGTCACTGCGATCCGGGTCACACTCACCTGAGCTCGGCGGGCTGCTCTGCGGTCAGCCGCGGTCCGACCGGCCCGGTTAAACTTCCACAACCCGCAGAGAGTTCAGCAGAGACCTGCACGATCCGGACCAAGAGTCGCACAACAGGTCCGACACAGACCCCGCCCCGCTTCGCTCAGCGCGGCGCCGGGAGGCTTTTCTGACGCTCCTGAGCATGGAGGCTCCTCTGCAGGGAAGAGAACCGGCGACCTGCTGTGCAGATAGTGCCTGGCTCAGAGGGTTTCAGACAAAATTAATACAGTCATGTTAAAAAAACTGAACAGAGTCTATCAATGAGTTATTGTTGTTAAAGTGAGACACAATCTATAAGAACTGTCATTAAAACATTGTTTTGTTTTTGAAATCATTCTGATTAAACTCAGAATCAACGAAAATGGACTCAATAATGGAGATGAACTTAGGCACAGACACAAACTGAGATGAAACTGACAAATCAGTTTGTCTCCTCAGGAAGAGGTTCATGCTAACACGCTAATGACTGTGCAGGAGGCGTAGTTAGCTTAGTTAGCTAAGTTAGCTTGCCTTTCGCTCATGATGAGCGCTTCTTTCTGCACAGAAAAACTCATCATAAAGACAAATAACTCTGTGGACTTATTAGAGGAACCGTGGAGAAAGACTTTGCTTTTCAACCATTACACAGTTTGTCAGGTTATACATAATAGTGACAAAATTGAGCCAAAAAAGTCGTGTAGTTTCACCATAAATACAACAGCCACCAGTAACTTCACCAGTAAATGCAGTAAAAAAGTAAAAACATTAAAGGCCTCATTAGACGGGAGTCAGAATGTGATGTGGTTCTGCATACTGACGTGTTTCCAGGTAGAAACAGGCCTCTAGGCAGTAGCCAATAGGGCTGAATGTGCACCACACCTGCACTCCGCCCCCGCTAACGCTAACACCGACAATGACAGCCTCGTGTCTGTTGTGGAGAACCTTCACCTTCGCCTGGAACTGCTGCCAGTGGTAGACTTGTTTCTATATTATCAAAAAATCAAGAAAGCATTTTCATTGGTTGAAAAATTAGGAGCGCCCCCGCCCCCGAGTGCAGGATGAGTCATCCAAAAAAAAAAAAATTAAAAACGTTTTCCAATGAGACAGGAAAAAATACACAAAAATGATATTTTTTTTAACATATATTTGGCATAGAGCATGAGATAGCAGTACAAGAACAGTTAACACATGAGCTCAGGATTAAAACTGGGAAAATGCATTTTTCATTTCATGGGGTCTTTAAGTAGCAAAATCATACAGGTGTACATCACTTTAATAAATGCAGTTACTCTCCATAATATGGAGTTACTGAACAGGTTAAATCAGATCCAGATGTTGTGATTTGTTCAACAGAAGCAACGGTCACTGATAATAACAATCACCTCTGGTACAAAACACTGAACGATTTCCAAGATGTGTTTTCATACTTTTATTTTGAAAAGCACACATAAAGGTTTTTATCACTTCTTTTTCCATTTTCAGCCATATATAGTTGAAGACATCTTCATCATCATCATCCTGTGACATCAAACAGCATTGTCTTCATACAAAGACTATAAACACTGACTTGTAAACATCTTAATAAGTTTCTAATGTATCAATTGATCAGTGGAGCTGCTGAATACAAACTGATTGATAAAATAAAGACTCTATGAAGCAGCTCCAGTAAAATCATAAAAACAATAAAAGATTCTAAAAGGCACAATTTAAAAGAGGCTGACAGTTCAGGTTTCTTTCATCAGGACCATTTTTACAGATATATTGATTACTCCGCATCTGACGTGCATCAGTGTCAGCTGATATCAGATCAGCCTGAACCAGGAAGTTACATCAGTGAGGTGTCAGCTGGTATGGAGAGGCTAAGCAGGACCCAGAGGACTTTATTTTGTTTTCCACTTTAAAATTTTTCAAATCAATAAGTTGCAGTTTGTTGTAAAGACAGTAAAGTATCACTCAGTTTCAGTTAAAACCGCTCACTGAACTTCGTCTCTTGTCGTGCGCAATAAATGTCACCAACACCGACGTGGCCGTGGCCGTGGCCGTGGCCTGACGCCAGTTCGGTAAGAGATCGCTGTCATGACGTCACACAACGAGTGGATGTGTCGTCTTATAGTTCAACAGTTTGGCCTTCTTGACTTGCAAAATGATCTTTTTAATAGACAAACGTGTACTGACGGCATTTTAAACCATAAAATCATTCGTCTCTCTTCGTGGACAAGACTACTGCACATTTTTTACTAAAACGTGGTCCCACGAGGTCTGATGGAATGGGCGGGCCTTAAGCAATCCATCATGAAGTTGACTGTTAACCAGGAGTGTCGCCACGGTAACAAAGTTCAACTTCAGAGGGTTTAAACCTGTTGAGAGCATGACAGCTGACCAATCAGATCACAGGAAGGATAGTGACATCATTCTTAGAGGAATCAGCAGAAACTTTAGTCTGACTCTTTTTTACTTACAAAAAAACCAAAAACCTTAAGACATACAAACCAACATAATTACTTAGAGCCTTAATTTAACATCTGTTTTTGATTATCGGCGCTTCTGCAGTTTCCTCTACTTTTGATCTGTGATTTGATTGTTCCTGCTTCTCCTCGGTAAGTTTACCTGCAGCTCTCGGCCAGAGCGTTAATAACGGCTTGATAGTATCAGTTCAGTCAGCATCGCTGATGTCGGACCGCAGATACACACACAGACTCCAGATCAGTCAAAATGTTCAAAACCTGAAGACACGTTTAAAATCAGCCTCAGTCTCGACCTGCTCTGTGTCTCTATGGTAACCGGTAAAAACAGCAGATTTCCTCCATCAGAGCCTGAGTTAAACTCAGGAGACAGCTTCGTCTTCATCTGCGGTTCATTCCTCCCCCTCCTCCTCCTCCCTCTCCCCGAGCAGGACACACAGCTCCGCCAGTCTCTTTTGCATCTTGGGAATTCCTGACAGCTGATTCTCCAGTCGCAGTTTCTCCTCCTAAGACACGAGACAGGAAACTGTGTCATTGCGCTCTTTTTCGATGAAGTTTCACACCGATCATTTCAATCTGAGGAGTTCATGACAAACTGAGGCCCCACGCGCACTAATAACCCACATGACCCAGACAGAGGCAGCTGATGGGCTGAATTTTTCTACTCTGTGTGTGTTGTGCGCACACGCACACACACACCATGTGCCAGAGGTGTGCTGTTGTGCTACTTGTGGTTACCGTGGTTACCACAGCGTGGTGTCAGCTCAGGAATTTCACAGTTATTTAACATCTTGACAAACTGAGCTGATAGCTGAGAGCTAATCCCAGTACACCTGGACAGGTAACTGGCCGATCACAGAGAGAGACGACCACTCACACACACACACACACACATTCTCACACCAGCTTGCACGTGTTTAAAGCTCGACATGTAAACTTCACACAACCTGGACCAGAACCAGAACTGCTGAGTCCACAACAACAATGTCCCGCTGCGGCCCTTTAACCATCACATGTTCACTTCAGTTACTGACACTTTCAATTTCTGGTCGCACTGCAGAGGGACACGGCGAGGGACACTGTGACAGAAACGTAAACAGGAGGCGGGGGACAGACCTGCAGAGAGAGACGAGTGGAAGCGTCCAGAGGTTCGAACCTCCACCCTCCTTCTCCGTCAAACTGAAGCAGGTGAGAGTGGTATTTCCTGTGAGAGAGAAGAATGAGGACGGCATCAAGATTCATCTGGGTGTGGCAGCTGGGACGAACTCAGAACTATGCTGCCCCCTGCAGGCTGACAGTACGACTGCGTCACCTGATCTGACTAGCTGGGCACAAGCCTCCTGTACAACACTGGAGTCTGTGCAGTCAGTACACCACCAGGCTATTAAGGTGCTTGAAACAGATATCATCATTGTTACTGCCTCAGAAATCATAATTTACTGAGTTAATCTTGTCAAATCCCCTGATGCTTGTCTGGTCTATAAGATTTTACAAGGCTTGGCTCCTCCCCCTCTTAGTGCTTTTATTAAGCAGCTGACGATAGTCGCACTAGGTCTGCGGCAAGAGGAGACTGCGTAATATCTAGGAGGAGGACTGCTTTTGGACAGTCAGCTTTTTCAGTAAGGGCATCTCATACATGGAACAGTCTGCCAACAGCTGTCAGATGCAATGACACATGTCATTCGTTCAAAACTGAGCTAAAATCACGGCTAAAAGACAATCAAGTGTGTGACCTGCTCAAATAACTTGAAGCGTGCTTTATTCGCTTAATTTTTTACATGCCATTGTCTTTACTCTTAAGCACTTTCTGTGTTCTTATGAAGTGTACAGGGCTGTTGTCCTTGTTTTAATGTATTCTTAAGTCTTGTAGTTGCCATCACACCTGCCCAGGGACTGCGGTTGAAAATTAGCCAGAATGGCTAAACTGGCACATTTACAGAGATGTTTATTACTGTGCATTGTCCCTGTAACTTTAAACTGAATAAAGAAATAAGATAAAATCTTACAGCTACGTGTGTTCTACATTTGTCTCAATATAAACCATCAATCCAAAGATTAAATTGTGACATTTAAATACAGCAGTCTGTCCTCACTGTGGCTGGGTATCCTCTAAAAAATATACCAGTACTGTAAAGTGATACTGATACCAATGTAGTACTTAAAAATGTTCTCGTGGCATCTCCGCATGCTGAACTGACGGCTCCATCAAATAGAGACAAAATTAACATCAACCAGTATTTTTAAACAACGTTATTCTGAATACTGACATCTGCAATAAACGGCGCTTTCTACAGTTTATACAATATCTGATGAAACAACTGCTGTTTTAATGTGTGTGTGTGTGTGTGTGTGTGTGCTCTGACCACAGAGAGGGTCTGTGCGTGATTGAGAGCAGAGCTATCCCAGCATCCTTTGCAGCCTGGAAGATGTTCCCCTCCACGTCGATACTGACGGCGCTCGTGCACTCATCCAACAGAGCATAGCGCGGCCTGGGCGAGAGACATTGACACAACACACAGAGACAGAATGGAGAGAGCGGAGCCGTTTAGCAGCAGGTCAGGTTCTTATTTAGTGTCAGGGACACGCAGCGGCTCCTGCACGCGAGGACAGAGTCGGACCCTCTGAACCGCCACAGCCTCAAAACAATCAACTCTGTGCTCAGGCAGGGACCGTGGTAGCTACATAACTGTGCGCCGCACGCCACAGTTCAAACTCTGTCAGAAAACAGGTGGTCAGTCAGAAAACAGTCGGTGAGTACTCACAGGTGGTAGAACATGCGAGCCATGCCCATCCTCTGTTTCTCTCCTCCTGACAGAACGTCTTTCCAGTCACTGACGGACTCCCAACCTGACAACAAAGACAAAGACACCACACTGTCAGTTACACAGTGTGTGTTACAGTACACACACAAACATCAGGTGGACAGTCCGCCACCCAGTTTTCCTGAAGTACTGCTGTCAGAGCAGAAATGTAGTAGAGTTACTTCTGTCCGTGTTTTGTTTTTGTTTTAAACAAACACTGAGTGCTGATCATTAAATACGCAGAGTAAAAACAGCAACAGCAGCAGGTTGGCCACTTGGTTTAATTACCAAAGAAACGAGGCAGCGAATCAAACAGGAGCTCTGCACGGCGTTCAGGCTGACCGCACAAACTGCTGCCGTGTTGTCATCATCACCTCAGGTGAAAGACGGTTTATCGCAGACAGATTAGCGTTCAAAGACACATCAGGTTGTGAGTGAGCTCGGTCTGATTGGATCAGACTGTTTAACTGCAGATGAGCTGCTGAAACACCAGATTAAATAATTAATCCTAAACACACACACACACACACACACACACTGACCTCCCTCTCTGTCAAGGATGTAGAGCAGGTGGACAGTCCGAAGAATCTCTTCCAGGTCTGAATCTGAGACTCCTTTCTGAACCATCTCCTCCACAGAGTCTGGGTAGATCACCTGGTCTCTGAGGGTTCCCTCTGACATGTAGGGCCTGCACAGTACACACAACAACAGTATTACAGTATCATTACCATGAGCATTCATGTGACAGCTGGAGACAGAGTGAGAGCTCAGGCAGATGCTACCAGGGCCAGCGGGGGTCAGCCTCTCATCCTGCAGCTCCACCACAAGACGGGAACATTTACAGCTCGACTGGCCAGCAGCTAACACGGAGAGAGACTGTGACTCCGGTTTGACGTGACAGGAATGCCAGAGATGATGCAGCTTGTGTCAGCCATGCTGCTGCGGGGGGGTCGGGAATTAAGGAGCAGCAGGTTACAGAAGCCTGGGGCAGGCGAGAGTCGGCCAGCTTAGACAGGAACTGGAATCAGTCCCTGTCTGAAGAGAGCGACCAAGTCACTGCAGACTGAGAGCCTGCTCAGAGTTCTGCACAGCATCACAGAGACCTACTCAGGACAGACATGGTCTAACGTCTTTCTGCTGGAACGGACCCCTCCACTGGACCGGACGAAGGAGGAGAGACGATCACGGACTCGGTGGACCTTTAGGATCATCACTGATTCAGCAGATGGCTGTGAATCATGAGAAGAATCCCACAAACCAGACACAGACTGAGAGCTGACCAACCCCAGCAGGAAGTATCTGATGTTGAAAGTTATTGTATGTTTCTGGTTTGCACATAATTTACTGTTGTTCTTGGTGGCACAGTAGTAGTACAAGTGGTAAGAGTTGAAGTATTACCTCTGTGGGATGTAGAACATGTGCTGTGGTTCTGGACGGTACAGTACTCCTCCATAAACAGGCCAAAGTCCACTGAGGATCCTGAACAGAGAACTCTTCCCGCAGCCGTTTGGACCCGTGATCAACACATTCATCCCCTCATCCACCTGACACGCAGACAGAAAATCCAGATTTTTAAAGCGAAATGCTTCTTTTTTTGCTTGTTTTGTGCATTTCTGCAGTGTTAAGACCAGAAGAAGTCACAGAGAAATGCATCAGAGCATCTTCACATCAACTGGATGTGCCAGAATTTTCTTTCAGCTACACAAAAATAAAACCGAACGTAATCGATTTTCAAGTCAAGAAGGAACGATTCAAAGTCAGCGCTCAGCTTCGGTCAGTTATGTTAAAAAACACAAACTGAGCCAGAAATCTGATGCGACCCCGGACTCAGACCTGACAGTTACAGAGTCAGCCAACTGTCATCAAGCATTAAAGGACTCATGTCTCTGCAGGACGAGGAAAAACTTGTCCATGCATTTATCTTCAGTAAACTCAATGACTGTCACGGGTTTCCCTTAAAAGTCGATCAGACAGCTGCAGCTGATCCAGAACGCCGCTTGAGTCCTCGCTAACACCAAAAAAAGTGGATCGTATCGCTCCAGGTCTCAGAGCTTTACGCTCACCCCTAAAATACACTGGATGTGGAACGGCTCCGCCACGGCGGCGGAGTCGATACGTTTCTATTTTAGTCAGTGTGTGAGCTCACACAGGCTCCGGCTCCGCTGCGTCACGGCTCCGGAACGACTGCGGCGTCCGGCAGCCCTCCACAACACATGCGCAGAGCTTCTATTTTTGCCGGACGCCGGAGCACGGCGCATAAATTCAGCACAGAGCAGATTGTGCGGGGAAGGAAATCAGCTTCAAAATACAAAATAAAACCCTGGTTGATTTTCAAAATAAAATACTCTGTGTTCACCACAGATTGAGTTTCATAACAAGAACTACTACTGTGGTTCTCTGTTCTTCTACTGTATGAATGAATGAATGAATATCTCTTCCTCTAAGAGACTACAGCCGGCATATCGCGTGCTTATGCATGAATTCACAAGATCTCGTGCGTCCTCGGTGTCCGGCGGAGCCGCACCAGTGCGCATCACAAACGGATCCTGTGCGAGTTGGCGGACGGTGGAGTACACTGTCGTTCCGGAGCGGAGCCGTTCCGGAGCCGTTCCGCATCCAGTGTATTTTCGGGGTAAGGAAGCAACTCCACTGCCCCAATTTTTGCTAGCTGAGGGGACATGAACGCACTGCGACCTTCGGTCAAAGTCTTCATTTTCCAAATTCTGAATCCAGAGCCAAGGAGAGGTGCACAAGTCTATTGCTCTTTCAGACCATCTGAATTACAAAATACTTTGAGGTTATTATGGAATTTTTGCCTGATGACACCAAGAATGAACTGCCTACCCTCACTTTAAAGGAACGGTGTAAATTGTAGGAAATAAACTTATTTGCTCTCTGGAGAAGACTGATCATTTAGATAGCTGTGCACCAGACTCATTTTCCCTTTTCGATCACAACCACTCAAACAAAGAGAGAGAGAGAGAGAGAGAGAGAGAGAGAGAGCGTTTGTATGGAAGGTTATTTAGCTGTAAACAGTTAAGATCGAAAGGGAAGGAAGACTGATATCCTCACTCTCAAAATACTGAATGCAGAAACAGGATGTTTGGTGTGTACTGTACAAGGTGAAGAGATAACAGCATTGTGTACTTACGGTCAGGGGGAGGGCTGCAAAAAAATTACATCCTCTCAAGTTCTTCACACTTGATTTCAGTTTTGAAATGTGGAAAGGTGAGGACATTTGAAGAAACAGTATAAAATAACTCACAAAATATAAATGAGGCTCTAAAGAACAAACAACAGAATGAATATGTTCTTATCAAAGATGAAGAGAGCCAAAATAATATCAAGAGAATAAACTGACCTTTCCTCTAACAGAAAAACTTACAATTAAAACAACAGATGTGTTTGTCTTGAATCCCTTCCATTTATCTTTTTTGGAAAAGAATCACTGCATTACTGATCGGGCCAAAAACTCCTTTTTGGAAAAATAAATAAAAATGAAAATTGGAAGCATTTATTCTGTTTCCCCAAATACAGTTTTATTAAATTAAAACAAAAAATACAGATTTCGCTGCAGATTCCTAAAATAATAGAGAGTTCTCCTCAGGGCAATCTGTCGTCAGGGACGTTGAATCTTAATACACCAACAATCCACTTATAATAACACCACAGTTAAACAAAAAACATTCACTTATAACCTTTAGATTGTTCACAGGTGATTGAATTTCCAGGAATCAAAACTATTTGGCTGCTGATCCCGGAAATATGACGTAAAACATCCGACAAAAAGACACTCAAACTGCAAACCTACTTTACAGTTTTACTCCCTAAACTTCAATACACGGCTTAGGTGCTGTGTTCCCACTCTTCCTCCCTACCAGTGGTATTATCACAATTGGCGATTTGTCTAATGAAAATGTACTTGAATTAACTTAAAGGGATAGTTCACCCAAAGACGAAAATTCAGTCATTATCTACTTACCCTCATGCAAATCGACGGTCAGGGATATTTCTTTAGTCCACAGGAAAAAGGCGTTGCAGTCATCTCCCTAACAATTGCAGTGAATGGTGACCAGGATTCAAACAAATTGTCACGTCATCGCTCTTTATACAGTCAATTCAACAAAAACACCGTAAGATTAATTCGCCAGCTGAGATATCAGGACACTCTGAGAACATTTTTTGGTTGTGCTCGTTATAAATAAAAGAACCACGAGACACCGAAACAACATTAAACTAAAATAATACGAGGGTTATATGTAATTTTAAAATCTCGATTAAAGTAAATACACATTTGCCGGTTTCTTTTGTTGCTTGTGCAGCGGTCTTGCTGATGATTCCCCATTGCATTCTGGAAGATTTCCCATAACACTTTGTTTAGAGTGTGCATCTAAAAACCTCCGTTTGAAGCACCAAACCGGCACTTTGCTCCAGCCTTCTGTCTTAGCAAGAATTATGGCACAGCCTCAGGCCCCAGTATGCAAAATGGAGAGACTTGGGATTGAGCCCAGCTCCCAAAAACACACAAAACCAGTTCAGATGAAGATATTTTGGTCTGGTGAGGACAGTATTGAATATAAACTGCTTAAGGATGATTTAAAGGTAATTTGATTAACTTTATCTGATAGAGAAGAAACATATGGAAAACAGGTCTCTTTCATGTTGAAGAAGCTAAGCCATGACAAAGTGTGACC
Source organism: Naso thynnoides (assembly GCA_029783665.1). Lineage (NCBI taxonomy): Eukaryota > Metazoa > Chordata > Actinopteri > Acanthuriformes > Acanthuridae > Naso > Naso thynnoides. The sequence goes on along the minus strand of JAQLOL010000002.1, from coordinate 27,746,379 downwards.
ATTAAAAAAACAGTTTCTGTAAATTACGCTGAATACTTTCCCCTCGTCACACGTTCACCCACAGATTCGCTACAAGGCTCAATATCTCTCGCCAGACGTGTGTGCACTTGCTTGTTATGAAGAAACTAAAACTTCTGCCTTGTGGTTGAACATCCAGCACTACACTGGCATTTATGATTTCATGCTGCCCTCACTTGGAGACTATTTTTACGGAGCACAGAGAGCGCATAGAGAGTTAACCCACGTTGTCATCAGTCACCTGAAGTTCAACTTCAGCAAAAGCTGCTTGTGGTGGCCACAGTGTTTCAATCATGGATGTTGTAAGGTGGACACCCAAGACGAGTGTCACAAGTTCAGTGTCCGACCACAACTTGAAATGTGGTCACAATCTTTCCTTCTGTTCCTTCAGTGTTTCTGCACAACATCATGATGTCACAGCAAAGTTGACCTTTGAGCTATTAAAGGTCGAATGTCATCAGGTCATCATTTTTTGCTTTTAGGCACTTTGTTTGATTTTCTCATAATTAGCAAGGGTGGGACAAAGTCATTGTTTTGCAAGTCACAAGCACGTCTCAAGTCCCAAGTTAAGCCCCAGGTAAAGATGGGTAAGTTTCAAGTCAAGTCCAAAGTCCTAAACTTTGATTCTCAAGTCCTAAACAAGCCATTAGCACTCTTCTAATCTATTAAATTTACATAAATCATGAATACTTTCTAAAAGTTTAATTTACATCTTTAAATAAGTCGAAGACAAGAAGACAATGCAACCCACCTCTTCATGGTTTGTTCTTTAACTTCATTGGATGTTGTCGTATGCTCTGAACAAAGTGGATTCTTGGGGGAAAAGAATCAACTTGCTGAGAGTGACAAGCGTTAATGTTAGTTGATTCAGGAAATGAAGGGAAATATTTTGATTTGTGGCATTTTTTTTTTGGAACTTTTTATTTATTCCACATATTTAAAATACACAATGATGTACATAGGATCACAAACAGTTGCTACTGTGAGAATGTAAAAATAAATAAATATATAATTAAAAGAAAGAAAATCCACAGTACAACAACAACAGCAACAGTAACAACAACAACAAAAAAAAAGGTGTTTAGAGTTCTGACATAGTTGTTATTATCGGT
>JAQLOL010000002.1:27728320-27739263 GCA_029783665.1 Naso thynnoides | reverse complement strand
GTCGATGAGTGAAAAAAACTCTCTGGAGGTCTTCTTTGATGAGCGCCCGTTCAGAAAAAGACCCTGGGATCATTTTTCACCAGATTATTCCTTTAAGCCGGAAAAAACGAGGTAAAACAATGCAAATGAGCTGTGGGATGTAACAAGCTCTCTGATTGGTTATCACCAGGCAATAACCAATCAGAGAGAGCCTATCACCTGGACATACCCTGAGAGTTCCTTACTTCCTGAGGCTAATTTGCATTTCAGATTTACCTGCGCCTTTGAAATGTGGATTAATAAAAAGGGAAAAACTTTCAACAGGTCACAAAATATTTTTTTTAAAGTACCTGCAACTGACGGATGTAGTGGAGTACAAGCGAAACGAGGAGACTCAATTAAAGTAACGCTACTTAGAGTTAGTAACGTTACCTGAGTAAATGTGCAGTTACTGCTGATACTTTGGGTCTCTACCGAGGGATCGATAATGTTTAGAAGTTCTCTCAAACGGATCACACGTTACCGCGGGCTCAACCGGTGAGGGTGAACATCGTTACTGATACAGCAGTAACGTCGGTAACGTCAACAGGAAAAAGGTACAAACAGCCTTTCAGTGAGCAGGTGACCTGTTCCACCTTTAAATACTTCACGTTACTTGCTGACCGTGAGCCGAGTGCAGCTCCGGTCGGTTAGCTCCGGTCGGTTAGCTCCGGTTACCGTTAGCTTCTAACTGTACAGCTCCGGCGCAGCGCCCGCAAACAGCGCACCGTGACCCGCATAAACCGGACTCTTTTCCGTGGCTGTCTTCTTGCAGGTCCCGTTTCCGTCACCGCTCGACTGAAAACACACCGAAACAAAGTTTGACCCGGGTCTAAACACCCGGCAGCTCCAGCAGCGATGCTAACCAAAGCTAACCGCTAACGGAACGGGAACTTTGTAGTGTCTCTGATGTCGGCGTGAAAAAGCTCCGAGTTAACCGGTTTAATCTGCTTCATCTGATCTCAGATCCGATCACAGCACACGACAAACGTCGGTTCACGGCAGCGCTCTACAGACCTGTGCCTTTAACTTGTCTGGTCCATGTGTTTTCTGGTGTTTTAGGCAAGTGGGAGAAAGTTCAGCATTTGTTTACCTGAGGGGCCGCGTCCCAATCCTGTCCACAGCCCTCCTTCCCTCGCGTCCTGCACACACATCCGCCCTCAGCTGTGGGGCCCCGCTGCTCTATTATTATTCCTATTATTAGCCTAGAGTTAAAATTCTTTGATCATTTGAACCCTTTGAGTCGTCTACATTTGTTCTTTTGCTTTAAAATTATGCAAGATTTTTTTTTTTATATATATATATCGGCCTGGACCCTGCTGAGACACAACTGAGAAACAACACATCTGTCAAAAAAAAAGCTAAATAAATTGAATTATGAGATGAACAATATCATACAAAAAAAAAAAGGATTCACATTATTCTAAATCAAATCAAATCAAATCAAAAGTATAATTAACAGGGTTTAGCACATCAGGTGAAACCGATGCAAACTTCGCATATTATTCCTTCTATATTTGCTACGAACAACAAACTAATAAGTTAATAAAAGAGAGATCAATGAGGTATCTCAGATATTTTACCTGGAACTACACACATCACCAGGAAATGCGGAGAAACCAAAACTTAAAGAATGATCTTTTTTCTATTCAACTTCCTTTTTCTGAGAAACAAAATAATCTCTCTGAAGGAGAGATTACATGCAGGGCCGGCTCTACCCAATTTAGGTGCCCTAGGCAAGAATCCTACACCCTGGTGCCCCACCCCATCTGACCTGATCTCTGATATTTGTTATAGCCTACTCCAAAAAAAAAAAAAAAAAGAAAAAATCAATCAATCAGCCATTTTTGTTAATCAACGCTGATACAAAAAGAAAAAAGAAAAATCATCTACGAGGTACTTGCAGCTAGATTCGAGAGGGAACTTCTGGTACATGCAGATCAAGTTGGATTTGTCAAGGATAGGTATTCAGCTGACAGCGTACGCAGGTTATTGCACATCAAGTGGGAAAATTGGAATAATATTGATCCTATAGTTGCCTTCTCCTTAGCAGCAGAAAAGACATTTGACAGAGTTGAGTGCCTTTCTTTTTTATCCATTGAGAAAAATGGGATGTGGTGCCTCCTTTTTTGCAACGGTTCCAGCTTTTACGCAGAGCCAATGGCCAAAGTTCTTACTAATGGAGTGATGTCACCCTCATTTAAAGGAGAAGTTCAGTTTTTAGCACATGCAGCCTGATCATGAGGTTGTTAACAGTCATACGCAGTGGTCAGTAGCAACATTACGAAGGAAGGTGCAGTCGTGAGAACTCAAACCCATTGCTGACGTCATTGCTAGCCTCCGCAGTGGATGGGCACTGAGACGATCCTCCAAAAAACACAACAAACACTCGTTTTTAAAAGATGAGGAACTCAGCAAGTGGTCAGCGATGTCCGCTCAAGCTCTGATAGTTGGATTGTTCTGGAATCATCATCGACACGCCGTGAGTTTCTCGTCTTTGAAAGCGAAAACTCAGGATTTTTCATAAAGACCAGTCAAGACCACAACAGTCTAACTGTTAACATAATTACTTTGACTGGATGTAAAACTTCCCTCTTCAAATGCAGCCAATAATATAAGTCATTTGTGGTTTGATTTGTTTTTTATTTTTTTTATTTTTGTCACTGATGACAGCTGCCCCCCCTTTCCTGGCCTCCCTTCACTCCAGAGGAAGCAGATTCATGGAGACGTTTGGGAGCAAAGATATCCGTCAGTTCGTCTAAGTTTGGCGGCCTTGACCTCAGATAACTCATATGTAAAACAACACGTGAGTCAGTGCTGGTCTTGGTCAAAGTCTTGGTCTCGGTTAGTGTGGTCTTGACTGCAACACTGAAGTCAGCAATGAGCTATCCTAGTTTGAGTTTGAAGTGAAAAAAGTAGAAAAAAAATCCGCAAAAGGGGGGTGAAGGTCAAACAAACTGTACTGTCTCGGCAGGGTGATGGACTGCGTCACATGACCCAAAACAGGTCAGAAGGTGGCTGCTTGAAGAGTCCAAAGTAAAACAGATTTTTCTTTGTTCACACTTTTATTTGTTGACCACACGATTCCACATGCAGTTAAAATGTCCTCAGTCTTATACTGCAAAGTGGAACATCATTAAGAGAAACAGCTGGGTGAGAGAGAGTCCTCACATGTCCCTCTGTGCCTGAAAAAAATCTAAAACACAGATCTGATGCGGTAAATCTTTATTTAAAAACAGCATGTTCAGGTGTGTCAATTTATTGACATGAAGCTTTTTCATTTTCAACATCAAACAGCAGAAAGCGTCAGAGTGAAAAAAGTACAAATGACAACAGTCAAAAAGGTACAAAATGATTTTTACAGAAAGTTTCGACTGTACAGCTGAAAGTTTCATATTTAAAAAAAACAAACAAACAAACAAAAAAACAGAAATTGACTTTACAGAGTTTTCCTGAATGCATCGCGGAAGGGACAGCTATGATGTCACATTGAGATACTGTCCACACAGCATGACAACATCCGGTCCAGAACCTGAAGGGGGACGCAGAACATCATCACCAGATCCTCAGGACAAATACTGGTACAGGAGAGTACCACACAGTGCAAGTACTACTACACAAGTGCAGTACTGTACTCTGAACGAATACTGTCAGTTTGCTGAGGTCACGGCCTCTGTGTGTGTGTGTGTGTGTTTAGAAAAATGAGTCATTTTTTTAAAGGCTGATTTCAACTTTTTTTTAAAGATCTAATTTCAATGGTGCACAGTAAAGAAATACATCTACTTGAGTACTGCACTTAAGTACATTTTTTCACTATCTGTACTTTAGTATTAGTTTGTTTTTGTGGAAACACATTTCTAGGAAGGTTGACATTACGCAATACTTTTAGGCAAAGCATAGCCTTGAAGTCAGCTGTTGTTGTTATTCTTTTCTAAAATGCAGTTGGCCACACACTGTGCCCCTCACAGAAGGAAACCAATCACAGCGCTCGCTCTCAACTGGGACCGATGTAACTTTAAAAAATGGAAAAGACAATGTCTGTCCTTTTGTTTAGGACTCCATCTCTTTGAAGAAGTTTTTATAGGTGTTTCCGTTGGCTTCGTGCAGCAGTGGTTGTACAATCAAGTCAGTGAATTAATGAGGTGGTTTCAGAGAGCTATAAGTTTCTGTGGATTCATTAATATTGAAAAGAAAAAAGTACTTTGTGATTCGTGTTTTTGAATACTTGAGGGAGTTGTTGAGTTTTTAGCACTTGAAGCCGGATCATAAGGGGATTTACAATCATATGCACATCATCAATCATATGTGGTCGATAGCAACATTATGAAGAACGGTGCAGTCCCGTGAACTCGGCTTCGTTGCTGAGGTCGGCACTTGCTTCCATAACGGACTGACACGGTCACTTAGACGATCCTTCAAAAAACACAAACGCTCGTTTTCAAAGATAAGAAACTTACCAAGTGGTCTGTGGTGTCCGCTGATGTTCTGATACCAAAATCACCACCTAGTGAGCTTTGCATCGAGTTTTATTTATCATTTCAAAGCGTCCATTGAGTCGTGTGCATATCACTTAGCGGTTTATATATTCCTCCGCCGCTGGAAACCAGAGGTAGGATTGTTGTTGTTTCGTATCAGAATCAGCAGACACCACTGACCACGCCGTGAGTCTCTCGTCTCTAAAAAAAAAAAGCATTAATTGTGTTTTCTGAAGGATTGTCTCAGTGCCCATGGCAATCTGTTGTGGAACCCTCCATAATGTTGCTATTGACCATCGTATATAATCGTAGATAATCTAACGATAGGGCTTCATGTGCTAAAAACCAAACATCTCCTGTAAGCATTTTTTAAAAACAAGTCGTCCAGAACTTAAACATCAGTAAAATTTTGACTGAGCAACTTTCACTTGTAGTTGAGTACTATGTCTTTACTTTGACTCAAGTACTGGGGTTGAGTACTTTGTCCACCTCTGCTTAACTTTGATAAAATTAAAAACAGCTTTGTACTCCTCAGCGAATGAAATAACTCACATCAACCTAAACACGGGGACACAAAGCTTACATGACTGAACATGTACATGATGAACAACTTTGCTTTTTTTTTTTAACACTTTGAAATTTGTACAGTTTGGTTGGCTGCTAGTTGGGTTCTCCTGGACAAATAGCATCATTGTTTCTATTATGTTGGTTACAGCCTAAATGTTCGACCTGCACAGTGCAGCACGGAGAGCGATGAGGTCATCATTTGTCTCTTTTTCCCTGCTACGATGTTTTAGATTTCCAGCAAACACAGTCACAAAATAGTCACTCAGTGTATTTACAGCATGTTTCTGTGTTTCTGTTCTGCTTTGGTGTGAGACCAGAGTTAAAAAACAGGTGCATGCTGGGACTCTTTCTGCTCCTCTGAGGCTGCAGTCACATGAAAGCCGGTGCAGCCAATCAGAAAGCCCAGACTTGCAGAGGCTGCATTACAAACTGCATACATCTCTGTGCCGGTAGTTTGCGCTGCAGCATGCAGACGACTGCGATATCACAACATCAAACTTTGCCCCCCTTGCTCATTCATCTAAATTTAAGACAAAAAAAGCACGAGACTTTGAACCCATAACTGTATAAAGACAGAGGACATGGCCGCCGCTTTACAGTGAAGCCAAAGCATCTGTGCGCCCCCTGGTGTCTGGCCGCAGTAGAGGCCACAAACCAAACCCCGCCCCCTACATGTTAGCACATCTATGTGTAAAACAAAAACAACAAAAAAAAAGAGTTGGTTTGTGTAGTTTCAAGTTGTTTTTATCACGCTCAAGTTTTCATTTTCTGATCAGTTTGGCTTTAAATAGTTACTGATGGTAAAAAAGGAGATTGTGATGTCATGATTGACAGCTAACTCTAACCTGTGAGAGAGTCTGACGGCTTTGTGGGCAGGAACGCGATACCGCTGCTCCATCCGCCGATCACTTTGGCGCAGGCTGCAAAAGATGTCAGTAGAGCAAGAAGGCAGTGCCTCTATCAGGGCATTTTGGCTTTTTTTTTTTTTTTTTTTTTTTTGTTTTGTATCGGAAGTGTAGACATGTCCACCATCTTTATTTACAGTCAAGTTCATGAGTGCGCTTTTAGCAGAGACGGGAAGCTGTGGGGTGCGGAGTCGGTCCTCTAATATAACCTATAATCTAACCATGTGTCTGCGTCATGTGTTTGTCAAGAGAAGGTATGTGTGTCACGTGACCTTAGCATCATGTTGGAGGAAACGAGGTCAGGTGACGTGATATTATAGAAGGTCGCAGTCAATAAAATCACAGACTGACAGACTCTGAAGACAAGCTGATCGGTTTGAATCATAATAAATATTATTGATAAGCAGTTCTCTGCAGTCATCTCCATAAAATACTAATTCCACCTCATAAACATCTTTATAAAAGTGTGAAGCTCAGAACAAAAACAGGCTCCATTCAGTCAGTCAATTAACCAATCAATCAATACTGTGACATCATCTGATTGTCTCTGCTAATGATTTTCATCCTGAAAAGTTGAAGAGGTTCATGGACTCTGATCCTCTTATTGCTCTCAGACCGGACTGTGCCGTCCTCATCGGGTGCTTCCTCTCATGCTCTCATATTAAATCAGACGTTCAGAAGAATCTGAACCTTCACAAAGTTCAGTTCAACTGTGCGGAACTTTGACAACTCTGACAACTGCTCAAACGTGTGGCTTAGAAAAACACATTATTGTTGCTGATTGTATAAACACCCACAGCAAAAATCTGATTGGTTACCTTTTCAAATAATAGCTTGTCAGCACTGAGCACGTACAGACTGGAGCTATTTGAAGGGAAGGCAGCAGCATAAACATGACAATGATCTGTGGGCTTTATCGTGTCAATGTTAGGATCAAAGCTTCAAAATATTCCTGAATGTTTGATTTGTTCTTTCGTATTCTGTTCAGTTTGTGTTTAACTTTGTCACATCATGAACTCCTGCAATATTTTGTTATTTTGCATCAATATAAAAACACAAACGTAAAAAAAAAACAAAAAACACAGGACAGTCATCAGCTTCCTGTTCCCTCCATCTAAAACAAACCAAAACGAACAGTCTCTCCTTTAGGCTTTTTGACTGTGCACACAGTTTGAATCAGACACCGTTTCCTTGGTCTGTTTCCAGTTTTATCTGAGATCCTCATCTTTAACCGAGACCCCTGATGCTGCTCAGGAACTGTCTTACTGGTGATACTGGTTCTTTGCTGGGTGCGAGGAAGGACAAAGCTTCCTGGTTAAGAAACAAGGGAAAGACAGTCTGTTCTCAGCTCATGTCTTTCTATTAGTGCAGAGACGTAAGATTACCTGAAGAGTCTCACCTGACGGTATCTGTGTGGACTCACCTGAGGGATCAAACAGGTCACCTGATCTGATAGTCAGAACTATACAGAGTTTAAACTTTATCAAAAGTTCATCTTTCAGACTTTAAAAACTGCTGGTCTGTTGGACTGAGCTGGTGATGTCAGCTGGTGATTTTGTGTCCTCGGAGAGAGTGCAACAGTTTCATCATCATAATCATCATCATCATCATCATCATCATCACTTTTATCAAAAGGTCATTTAAAGACATGACTTGTCCTGATTGTCTGAGCAGAGACCGATTAAAGATTGAAGACGGAGACATTGTCATAGAAACTTTACAAAACAAGCCAGCAACGGTTAAAATCTTGCAGTCCTGATTGGCCCGTGAGTCAGACCAGAGTTCCAGGAGACGGCTGGTCCATAGTCAGGTCTCTGAGAGAAACTTCCTGTTTCTGAGGAGGGAAGGAGTCGTGGTAAAGGGAGCTGTCCATAGACCTGAGAGAGAGAGAGAGAGAGAGAGAGAGTGTCTCTGTTTAGGTACAGAAGCTCAGGTGTTCTTACAGCAGTGGATCTGTACCTGGATGGTTGACCCGACTCCTACCTGCCGTGCAGCGGGTGTCCGTGGAATGTGGCCGAATGTGGCAGCATCTGTTTGTGATGTGGCGGAGCCTGATTATGACTCATGTCCGCCTGATAGGTCGACTGCTGGGCCGCACAATGATTCCTCGGTCTGTTGCCTCCAGCCGGACCTTTACCACCTCTGTTCACCTTCGTGCTGACCCCTGTGTTGACCTTTCCATTGGCCTGCTTTTGCTGGGTAGAGCCTATCGTGTTCCTCAGGTACCAGTCCCTAAGACCTGCCAACCACACACTATCATTAAAAAACAAGGATTTTCATCTGCTTTTGCATCAGATTTAATGGTGTGTGAGTTTCTTTTCAAGTCATTTTGCACTGCTTACTTTACAAGCTTGAACAACTCCATCTGTATTGTTTTAGTGCCCCAGTCGTTTGTCCACACCTGGCACATACTGTTTGTTTTCAAAATGGCACTTTTAATACAGGTGTAATCGTAGACAAATAAAAAAGTGCCCTGGTGAATCATCACATAAGGGTGATGATCTCAGCAACTATCATCAGTTATATCAGCCTTCTTTTGGGGGCAGAATCCTCAGAATCTTCAAACAACAACCAGACCAAAAAACATTTATGGACAAATGCCTCAGGAGGATCCTAAATGTATGAATGTAAGGTGGAGGTACAATGTCAAGATTGTGGACCTGTGGGAGAGAACTGGACAGGAACCCATTGACCTACAGATCCTGATTGAGTAGACCTGGATAAGGCATCATCTCGGGACACCAGCAACCAGCTCAGCCTGACAAGCCCTAAAGGATCCCACATGGGGAGAGAAAAAGAGGTTGCCCAACGAACAGTTGGAAAAGGGATGACTATGAGCGGGCACAGCTGAGGGGAACTCGAAAAACTTGCTCCGAACCGAGTTATGCTTCTTGAAGGAGTCGAAGGCTTAAGTCAAGTCATGACTCAGGCGCTTTATGGCAGACCTTCTGCTGGCTGCAGATCTTGTTCACAGAGAAAACCGCAAAAAAGAAAACCGCCATAAAACAGGAACTGCACCGTGAATCTGCATTATCTTGGTCTTCATATCAAGGCCATCATGGACAACGTCTCTCACCCCCTCCATAGCACCCTGGACGGCCTGAGGAGCTGCCACAGTCGAAGACTCCGGCAGCCCAGATGCACAAGGGAACGCTACAGTGCATCTTTTTTCCCTGAGGCCATCAGACTCTATAACACACACATAGCCTCCAGATCTGTGCAGCCTCGCTGACCACTTTTTTAATTGAATGATTTGGTTGAATGTATGATGTCTGTGTCTAGGTGTTTTTTAATCTACTGATTTATTTATATCCTGTTTGTCACATTTGTTGTCTTCTTCTGTGCTGGGACAATCGAATTTCCCTCCTTGAGGGATCAATAAAGTTATTCAATTCAATTCAAAATTCAATTCAATGTCAGTCACTAACTAATTGTCTTGTTTTTAATCTTATGCTTTGCAGTATTAACAAACTAACTTCACATGGTAATCCAGGTGCTGCTCTTGTGCCGCCTCCCCCCAGGTTGGCCTGACATCCTGTCTATAGTCAACAACAGAAACTTGCATGCTGCAGACAGGTTGTTTCTGCCGCAGTGACCCAGTTTCATCTCCACATCATTAAAGATTCATGAGATTTTATCTTCACAGATTTTGATTTTAAAAGATTATCAGGTGCAAGCACAATCTCACTGAACTTTACATTAAAGTTTTAACGTGTCTTCTGATGGAGCAGCAGGGATGTGAGTGCAGTTGAGTCTGGGGCTGACAGAGGCTGATGCTGCTACGCGGAGATCCAACCGCAACAGGGTTAGGATTACGGTTAGCACTGAGGTAAAAAGAAACATTGCTTGTGTTTGGCCACAACAATGAGGGGCTGTTTCGTCTGAAGAAAAGCTTGTTCGTCTAGTAGTGACTTCTACCTTCAGTCAGGTGTTTTAGCTCTTTCTGAAAATATGCTCAAATCAAAACCTTTGAACACTGATGACGGAGCTAAGAGGTTGAGAGAACCAGTAAGAACCCAACAGACAAACAACAACAAGGCATAGAAAAGAGAGAGCCGCTGCAACAGGTGTTGCATGTTTACCTTCCAGAGCGAGGGCCTTGTGAAGGCTCCTCGTGGCCTCCTCCAGCTGTGCGTCCTGGGTTGGGGGCAGCTGTGGCGGTCTGGGTGGCAGCAGGTGGGGGTGGGGATCTGGCTGGATGGCAGACAGAGGAGGATTATGGGTATCAGTCTGACCCTGCTGCACTTGGAGGAATGGGCCACAGGATTTGGTGCGGGTGACTTTAATTCGACGCTGGTCACCTGGATAACTGCAGCAGGTGGGTGGGGCTCCCGGGGCCTGCTGGGAGGAGTAGCCGTTATAGAGCAGCTGGTGGTGTGATGTGACTGGCTGCTTGGTGTTGGTCAGGGACTGCTGACGTTGCAGCTGCTGCTGCTTGCCCCACACGTAGTCCAGCAGGACCTCACTGTAGCCCCCTCCTTTTCCTCCTCCTCTTCCTCGCCCCATTCCTCCACCTTCCATGAGTCCATTATTTGTCTTTGTCCGTCCATCCGTTAGTGTTTCAGAGCTCCTAAAGACTCCAGCAGCATTTGGTCCTCTGGACCCCGGCAGACCGTTTACCCACAATCTCTCCTGCTGCAGGCCCCCCTCCTCCTGCGGGGGGTTGATGCGGTCCAGGAGGCCATCGGAGCTGTTACTGTTGCGAGCTGCGTTAACCCTGGACCCCCCGTCCACCACGGCTCCTGGATCAGAGGGGCCAGAAGAGGAGGAGTCCTGAGAACGAGTGGGAGGAGGGGGAGGATGGAGAGGGAGGGGAGGGGGATGAGCAGGAAGCAGTGGGAGGGGCCTGTGGGTTTGATGGCTGTCTGGATGGTTGGTCCTGAAAGAGGAGAAAGAGGAGCAACAGAATGATTTCCATGGATACGAGGACATCCTCTTACAGGGTTAGCCAACTTTAGGCTAACTGCTAGCTAATGTG
>JAQLOL010000002.1:27692747-27702922 GCA_029783665.1 Naso thynnoides | reverse complement strand
AGTTAGATGTAAAAATTTCAAAGGCATTTTGTGAGATGGTTTCCAGACAGACGGACACATGGAACCACAATGGACTGTAAACCTTCATGTTCTTTTCAGACTGAGCACCGACTCTTTCCATGTGCGATGGACTCAAGGTTTCTGCTTCCTGAATGTTGGAAAGAATCCAGTGATTAGACAGAGCCGATCTGAACTGGACTTAAAAAGAAGAAAAAAAAAGACTACAGGCTAGCTGTTTTTATCATCTTCACTTTCAGTGGTACAGTATTTCTCTCTCTGTCTCTATAAACACCTTTTGGAAAAAGTGTTTTGATAGTGAAAAAGCAAATATTATTATTATTGTTATTCTTATGAATCTATCTGATACTATGATGAACTGAAAAGACAGACTTCTTGTTGGATATTTCTGTGTTTATGAGTCTGGGTTGTTTTTGATGTTTGCTTGATGCAAGTAGATGCAAGAAGAAAAACAAGAATCAGTTTTTGTAAATATAATTTATTCTTCTGTGACCCCTCGGTCATGTGACTATGTAAAGGTTAAAGGATATCGCTCGCTGTTCCTCCATGTCAGTACCCCAATCCCTACTCCTTGCATGATGCGCAAGCGGTCCATTTTCTTTTGACAGCAAGATACGGCAACCTCACTTGAACAAACTTAATAACGTTACATTATAGTTACGTTTTATACATAAATGGTTTTAATCCCTGCCTGATTTGGACCACGCATTTGTGAAAATTTTACATTCATTTGACTTTTCATCCAAGTGTGCAACCAGTTGAAACAACAAAAGAAATGACTGTTTCGTCTGCCAATAGCGATAGCATACTGACGTGCTATTGACAAGGGCATTGGTTGATAAAAATTACACCATTTGTGTTAGCATGCTAGCGCGCCACTCACCATTAGTGCTTTAGCATGCTAGCACCTAGAGAGCTATTCATAATTAGCATGTGAGCATCTTATATATTCAGTGGTTAGCGTGCTAGTGCTTTCAGCAAATTAAACAGTCGTTCGTTGTTTTTTGTTGCTGTTTCAACTGGTTTCGTGCATGGATGTAAAATAACATCAAATGAATGTTCAGTGTTCACAAATGCAGGTACAAATCAGGCAAACTGTTTGCAAAACATAAATAACGTTATTAAGTTTGTCCAAGTGGAGTTGCTGCATCTTGCAGTCCATGATGGCGTACTGCTTGTGCACGTGCAGAACGGATAGGGCACTGACGCTCCACAAAGCCAGAGCCAACCAGACAGTTTGGGTTTCAGTGGCGGCCATGTTGTCTCCACAGTAACGGCTAACAAGGTGAAGGTTAAAGGAACGGTCTGACATTTTAGTAAATCCTTTCTGTCAGTTCCAGAGTTACATGTTGCAGATGGATGTGTTTCACCTGTGTGTGTCCACTTCAGAAACCTTTAATTTAGCATTTATTTAGCAGTTTGTGCTTTAAGCTAACAAGGTTTGTGCTTTAAACTAACAAGTAATCTCAGGCTAAATTGTGAACTTTGTGCTGTGCTGAACTAGCAGGTTGATAATTTACATGTAAATTAGCCATGTGTAATCTACACTTTTGGCTAACTTAAAACCTTTAGCTTAACGCGCCACAGCAGCTGTTGTTCAGTGTAGGCCACTGTTAGTTAGCATGACATAAAGTCCCAGCGAATGGTGTCAGTTGTCTGGACTGAAGTTTTCTTGTTCGATGGAGTGAGTTAAGCTAGAGCGTGCTAAAATAAGCTTTCACTTTTAAAATAATCATAGAAATAAAATCTAAATTTCCACAGCAAGCCCCCGAACAGGAGGTGAAATAGATACAGAGAAGTCTTGGCTTTGTTGGGCTGAACCACTTCCAGGCAAGTTCCACATTCAGCAACCATCTAATGCCGAGGTCAGACTACATGATATCAGCTCAAAAACAGACTGACCAGGAAGGCACAGGGCGTCGGGTAGGCTCGGAAACAACCAATGAGCATCAGGTGCAACAATCGATCATTTCATCTCGGGTAGTGTGTCGTAACGGACGAAAACTGGTGCTGCGTCCAGGACGCCTCACGATAGAAAGACTATTGATTGAGTTTGATTTTTTGTTTACCCCCCATGACGACTTGTCAGTAGTAGTCGTTATTGCCGAGCGCTTCCTTGCCAGTGAAGTCGTGCACGTCGTGAACTGCAAATGATGACTGATCGGAGTCTCACGACGTGACAAGAATTTATGACTCTTTAATTGCCTAATCTGACACAGTGAACATTTTTACCAGACAAAAATATCTTGTAGTCTGACCCTGGCGTTAAAGCCCTGGACAGTATGTAAAATTCTCAGTCAAATCTAATCAAAATTGGCTAAAATGTTTGGTGACTTTCACCCAAAATAGAATTTAAAATGTCTTTTCCCTCGATGTTTTAACTCTGCACAAGGTTTGATGACAACATCTTCTTTAATGACTTAATCCAGAGGCTCACTGCGAATGGTAAAACATGTTTCCAGGTTGAGAGGCGTGTTTCTTTCTAGTGTTGCAGACTTTTCTATTTAAAATGCATAAAGTGCTTCGACTCCTGTCTTAAAACGTCTCTGACTGAACACACATACAGATCCTACTCCATCTCTGGGTTTTCTCTAAATGTTGAACTATTTCTTTAACTTCTGCCTCTGCTCTGTCACAAACATGGTGCTCAGTCTGTGCGTGGCTCTGGTTGTCATACGTGTTTTTAGCGTGTGCAGCAGACTCCAGTGGTGTCCTCCTCTCCCTCAGTGGGAATGGAAGGAAATGGCCAGTAACTCAGCCTTATAGTTCCCATCATCATCAGTTGTCTTGATGCAGTGAAAAATGTTTTGAACTTTTAATCTGAGCGGCTTTTGTGGGAAAACTGATTTTTTTTTTTTTTTGCTCTTTCGTATGAGTTTTTTTTTCTTTCCTTTCACAGAGATTTTTGGAGACTGGTTCCAACCACTCTGTATCTTACTGGGTCTGTCTAGTTCTGACCCGTGTGTGTGTGTGATACAGTTGAACCGTGGTGTGTTGTATCAGTCCAATGTGCACTTTCTCATCATGTGCCAAAGCACGTGCTCACAGTATACAGTAGGTTATTCAGTAAACAGAGCTAGTGAAGTTGTTGGCTAATGTATCATCAGTATATCTGCATTCTGTATTTAAGTATTCCTTGTTGTTTGGGCTGGATACCATGTTTCAGTTTATAGCCAGCTGCAGTCTCAGTTTGAGACCGTTATAACTAGAGACAAGCATCTTTAGATTTTTCCTGTGTGATGTTTATACTTCAACCTGTAGTGCAGAACTTCTGTCTCCCTCTTCTGGCAGTGAGGATAATTACACCAACCCAGGACATGCTTCCGATACTACAGAGTGTCTAAGTCCCGCCCACCTGCTTTTGGTTGATGGGACGCTTTTTCCGACAAGTTTTGTACAGTAGTCAATGGACAGACAAATTGTTTTTTAATCCCATTTAAATTGTGCCCTTGTTCTGAAATATGATGTTTGCCTTTTAAAAGATAATTTTGCAAATCAATGAAGTCGCATGTTGTCACGGAGATAGTTCTGTAACAATAAAAAATACACATCACAATACATGTCACCAGGGGTTTTAAGCTGCAGCTTTGGCACAGTTTCTTTGGTTCAAGCATGTGAGGAACTGCAGCTCAGCAAACCGAGAGTTTGTCGCTTCTGTCAGAGATCGCCGTTAAGACATCATTTATTTGACGATCTTTCTAAATATGTATTTTCAGAGTCTTATACTTCAGCAGTTGTGTGATAAACTGCGACTTTCTTGAGTTGGAAAATTATCTTTAAAATTGACAAACATCATATTTGAGATTGGTGATACAACTTCATTAAAAAAAATAATTTGCCTCTTTTTACAAACTACTGTTCATACTTTTTTAAATTAGGTCCCACGGGGTTCACTGGAAGGGGCGTGACTTAGCCACTATGCTGTATGTCGTACTCCTGCATGCCGATGCCTTCGGCAAATGCCGGTGAAGCTAGCTTTTGCTCTGTGGCCAGCTTCCAACACGGCCCAGTGTCTCGACAAGCTAATGTTTATCAGGCTACCACGCTAGCTTAGCTTTCACCGGTGACCTGTCAAGCTTTGTAGCAATGGGCTTTATGCTGTGTTCCAGTTAACCTTGGAAGTCAGAATTCGGACCTGGAAGTGATGTCGAATCCGAGTTGACCCCGTTCCGGTTACGAGAGGCCATTGTTAGCTATTGCTGTTGTTAGCACTGTTAGCTACAGCCAATAACAAAAGCAACAAAGTGTGTCCACAGAAGTTGAGCAGTACTGTCAGTTTGACTTATTTAATGAAACAAAATCAAGACTTATTGGCTAATGAACAGTGTGTTGTGCAACTTTCTCATTGTTAATGCACAGAGCTGCCGTGTTGGATTTTGATCTCAGGCTGCTGAAGTTTTCTGAGTTTCCGAATTGGAATTCTGACTTTAGGGGGCGCTCCTGATGACGTCAGACTGTGAACTCGGAAATTCCGACTTCTGAGATCTAATGGAACGCACCATTAGATCACTGGAGTTCGTATGTGAAGACAAAGCCAATGTTAGTGAACAGCGAGGAATATTTTAAGGCTTAATCACCATTTTTAAAAAACAGTGAAAAAACAAACTTGCTTGTCTCGAGTTATAACCAAACATCACCTGTGAGCAGCTGTCACAGCTGTTGCTGTTTTTACCTGTTAAGTTGAGTTTTAATCCTTATCGGTTAGAACTTTTACAGCCAGTTTGGACCAGTTTGATGCTAGTAGCAGTGTCAGCTGTAACTGGTTTTGACTGGTTCTGTCTGGTTGTGTCAGGCTGGACTGTTGCTCTCTCTGCTCTCATTACAGTTGAATCAGTATTTTGCCTTACAGTTTCTGACGTTTTATTGAACCTTTGCTTGTGCCAAATCTCAGTCGCTGTGTTCAACAGTTACAGTCTGTGGTTTTGTATTTATTTATCATTGTTAACCTGTTATTATTTCTTTGTTTTCTTCTATCCATGTTTTTATTTCCAGTTCTGAACCTGATATCGTCTCACTGTTTTCAGGAGGGTTTCATGTGTTTCGGTTCTCACACTGTCTCCGAAACATCCTTCAGCTTCTCAGATCAGTCAGTCTCCGACTCGTCCTTTTCAGGCCGTCTCAGTGTTAGAAACTGTTATTTTCTGCTGTTGCCATGGAGACCATCAGGATTATATTCTCACAGATGTCATTCAATGAGATGAAACTGAGACAAAAAAATTTTTTTGAATAAAAGGCAATATTTTGCCATGTGGACTGTAAATGTCACCAGATGTAAGAACCAATCAGAGACGGGCTGGGCAGTGATATCTTTTTTGTGACCAGAGCTCCAATCTCCCGACTTGTTGCCATAGTAACTGCCGGGTTTCTGGAGCAGCATGTTACAGCATGGTAACCACCAGTCTCCCCATCCCTGTTTCCCAGGGTTACCATGGTGAGCACTGAGTTTCATAGCTGCTGGCCTTATAAAAATTGTTACCATGGCAACTACTGGACTCTAGTTACCATGACAATAACATCCACAATCCCTCTTTAGCTCTCTCCATGTCTCTCTGCCTCCCTCTCTCTCTCTCTTAGTGTAACAGCAGCATAGTTGTGTATTCTTCTTCCTGTCATAGTTCTGGTATCTTGTTATTATTGATTATCAAGTATTGATTGATTGCAGATTACTGGTTAGTGGCCGGCCACTGCCTTCCATCCTGTCCTTGTCTGTTTCCCCTCTGTAATAAAATACAGTGACAAATGTTTATGAGGTTATAAATAAAAGAAAAACATGAACTGACCAGGTGAGTCTATTCATTCTGATGTGAGCGTCACCAAAGTTCATACTGGACCCATTTTTTGACAGGAGACACGTATGTTAAGAACACACAAATCAAGAGAAAATTAACTTTGCTCGAGACCTGTCTCTGTCCCCGCACATTACCGGACATTTAAATGGTCTTATAGGTTAAACCATTAATTAAAAGTTAAAACTTCCATCAAACAAATATCATGTGTCGCACAATCCATCCGCTTTAACCCACTGACAAGACGTTTTAACACTTCCAGAGGCCGAGAGACGGTGGGAGAGGTGACCCCGCCCACGTAGGATACACACCTGTGTACCATTTCACATCATAGGCGCAGTGTGTAGTGGAGTATCTTCTGTTATTAAGAATCTTAGCTGAAACTTTTATTATTTTATTGTGTTTAAAAAATAAAGCAACAACACAATCAACCGTCACTAGGAGAAAAGAGCGGCACATTTTAAACTGAAGACCATCAAGCAGGACATGGATTCTGTTGTTCCTTTTGTAATTAGAGGTGGAGACAAACAACAGACTGGCCAACAGAGAGACATTTTACTTTTTTTTTTTTAAAAGTCTGACTTCATTACCACAAAAAAAGTCAAACAGTATGAATGAACGAATGAATGAATGGTTTATTTTCCGGCCTATTACAACTAGTACATCCATTTAATCAAATCAATGGAGGTGGATAGACAAAAACCGGAAAAAAAAGACATAAAAAAAGGAATATAACTATCTCATGTTTGATACTTTATGCTGATGTCACTCCCTCTGTGGCCCTCTGATTGGACAGCTCTCTTCTTGGTCCCAGGTTTGTTGTTTTGTTTGTGGGCTTTTTTTTTTTTTTTTTTGTCCAAATCTTTTTCTTTCTCAATTTGAAAACATAAAAACTTGTCATATATTCTGTAAACATGCAGTGGACAGACTGTCAGTAGCCTGTACCAATAAAGTCAGTCTGAGCTCAGCCGATCAGTCTGGGGGGCTGACGTCATCTGGGATTTCCCGACCCCCCCCCCCCCCACACACACACATACACACTCACACACTTTCACTTCCCGTAACTGAAGATACAACAACAAACAAGATGGCGAACTCCCCTTCCCTCTGTCAGCTCTGTAGGCAGCAGCTCATTGGCTGTTGCGACTCCAGCCGCAGTCCTATTGGCTGGTAGAAGGCAGAGCAGCAGCTCATTGGTCCAGAGGAGATCAGTCCAGGCGGTGAGAGCCGCCTCCTGTGGGTGACTCACACATAGAAACAGAGCAGATAGAAACTGAGAACACAACTTCATTTTACGAGTTTCCTGATCATTCATTCAAGTACACGTCTGAACACAGTGGAGAGAAGTACAACCATCTCTGGACGGAAGTACTTCACTCGAGTATTTCCACTCTGCAGCATTTTTACTTTCACTGCAGATAATTTAGACAATTTTTACTACACTCTGTAAAAGCCGACAGCCTTCTCACACAGCAGCGGTCGATTAAAAATGTTTGATGAAAACATTAAAAAAAAAAAATACTCCAGAATTGAAGGGGGGAATCAGAAATATTGCAAAAATTACAAAACAAAACACCTTTCGTTACATGAAGCTCCAAAAACTCACAGAACAAACAGGATTTCACATTTAACAGAATGAATATGGTCATTTTATCAAATAAACGACCACTTCAACACGTTACAATCCTTCAGTAAATCAGTAACATACCTGAGACCAACTTTCAGCTGCTGCGTCTGTGCAGTGTGATGCTGCTGCTTATGTTCCCATCCTGATTCATTCACACACAACGTGAACACTCAGGTTTCACAGGTGTCTGTGGCTCACACTGATGACATCACTCAGGACAGTTTTCACACAGGCACATCCGCAAACCTCATTAATGGTCAAACAGAGAATGTACAGTGGTTTTTTTTCCCCAAAAATCTTTTTATTTCTAAACTTGAACACATAAAAACATCGAGTAGACAAACTGTAAATGTATATGAATGAGGAGATAAACAGTAAAATGAGTGAGCCTAGCCCAAAAATGAAAATAAATAACCATAAAACATGCCAGGGGTCAACGTAAATAAAATTTCATTTAAAATAAGAGCACAGTCTTACAGTTTTAGCAGCTTTATTTAAATTTTTTTTGCTGATGTTATAGTTTTAATAAACAATTCCTTAAAAACAAAAAAGAACATGAGGTTTAACTTAAGCAAATTTACACCTGTGAGTGTAAGACGTCGTCTTTTTCAGCAGATGGGCCAATCTGTGAGAAACAAAAAAAGGTTTCACATTATATTAGATTATTATTATAAATCTACACATTTCTTGCCAGTTTACATATGTGTGTGTAAACTTCTATAATAGATGATGAACAGTCTCAGTATGGGAGTCACAGAGAGCACACATCTATAGCCTATTTAAATTAAACCAAACATTATCTGACAGGGTAAAATCAATTAGTAATTTTAAATGAAACTTCTTTCTCCTTATTCGAAGAATTTGGTTAGGAGAGTCCAAACTCTCTCCCAGCACAAGTTACTCACAAGACGACTCCAACTAGACGGTCCAGCAGAAACAATATAACACTGAGAAAGGGAGCGCGGCTCAAGTGTTAAAGCGTGTTTACCGACTCACAGTTACATCAGCAGAGGAAGCATTTCTTTCAAATTTTAATTACTCTTCACAGTCAGGACAATTAGTGAATCATAACATCAAAGTTAATATAAGCAGTTGTATAGTTGTGTGTGTGTGTGTGTATATAGGCTAACAAATAAAATTTTTTAAATAAAATAATTTCAATAGGCCTATCCGAATATAAATTTAAGTGTGACACTGTTTGAATCAGGAGTTACAGAAAATATTTCATTGTAGTAAAATGATGTGTTTACTTTTTTATTGGTCAGTATCTGTATAAATACGGAATTCAAATATTAATATATATAAAATTTTGGGAAGAACTACGCGGATTTTGCTTGTGTAGGCTATATAAGGCTAAATTTACCAGCTAAAATTCCAAGATTTATTATAAAACTTAAAGACATATTTTTAAATTCATATTTAGGGATGACGTCTTCTAGCTTGATTGTTATTGCATGCTTGTTTTTATTATAAATCAGCTGAAGAAGTTAAAGAACTGAGAATCTTTTTTTTTAAAGTATTTCCTCTTTATTGCAAAGGCATATATACAAATACAAATACAAAAGGCACGTTTCTTTGCCATTACAAAATATCACTTCTTCCAGAACTGAGCGAGCACGTTAGGAAACAGTAACAAAATAAGTAAAATAAAATTACATTAACTTTTAAGGGGATCAATCAAAAGAAAATTTTGACTATATCATTGCAAAAATATAAGTTTGCATTGTAATTTTCTCTTGCTTGTTTCCTTCCGTTTACTATTTTCTATTATTATTATTATTATTATTATTATTATTATTATTATTATTATTGGATTGTTTCCCTCTTTTTATTTATTTATTTTATATTATTATTGCCTGTCTGACAATTATAATATTTATTATTGGGTTTTCATACTCTCAAATCACACGCACACGCACACACACACACACACACACACACACACACACACACACACAAAACCACAAATGTTGTTATTGTTTTTGTTGTTCACACCTTGTTTGTCTGTCCTGTATTGTCACTGTAATGTCATATTGCACACAATTAAAAAAAAAAGAATTTGCTTTGACTGATGCAAGAAGACTTCACAATATTGCTTCATACTCACAGAGCAAAATATGTCAGGCTTGCGTAAGTGTGCATAAAAAAAGACATTGCTGGGTTATTTTTTCCCTTTAAAGCTCAGATTTAAACTTCATCAGAGCTTTCTGGCATTAAACCATCAGACTGATGAGAACAGATTAATGCAAGAATGTGATTTAAGTTATATATATATATATATACATATATATATATATATATATATATTAAGTTTGAGCACAAAAAAGAATTTAAAAGCATAATCAGAGTGGTATGTGGTCTGCTAATGTTGAAAAGCACAAAGCATAAACTGAACCACCGTTACAATATAACCACAACATTCAGATCTGCTTTCAATTTCAAACCGAATGACTTTACTGTCTTTAACTGACCTGCATTTGGTTTGGTTAACAGCAAATAAATCTGTGTTTCCAGGTTCTAAAAACAGGCCAGTTTTCGTCTGAAAATCATCAAATAATTTTTCAGCATTAAGTCAAACTCTGATCATATATTTATTATCTAGAAATTGTTTAGTTGACTCAATATATATAAATTCCTTGATGAAAATGTATTTTAATGTTTTTGATGTTGTTGTTGTTACATTTTCCGGTCTGAGATTGAACTGTATAACTATCACTGATGAAGTTACTTCAGAGTTAATATCT